>WBZZ01004938.1:165000-197500 GCA_019918135.1 Paulinella micropora
CAAACACCTCAACACTCACTCGCAGACCGGCTCAAGGTACTTTTGTTTCAAAACAGAGAGAGAGTGAGGAAGACAAGCAAGGTTGCTACAAGTGCGGGGCGAAGGAACACTGGCGTGCGACTTGCCCGAAGTTACCTTGCAACCGGTGCACAGGTAAGAAACACAATCGTGCTCAATGTCCCAGAGCCAAAACAATGGTTTTGGCGCAAGGTGATGATAGCGGAAAAGATATTCAGTTGGAAGAAAGGATTACAGTTCTCGATGACATAGCCTTAGATGTAGGCGATGTTCAGGAGGATGTAGGTGAGGAAGAGGAAGGGAAGACGCAGACTTGTTTGAAGGAACATTGTTTGTATTGCATGGTGGTGGGGAGATAGATGAAGAAAGTGATGAAGAGAGTGATGCAACAGTTCCACCCTCTGTCATACTTTTGCCTGCTCCAATCACATCGCCACACAACAATGAATACAAGTCACGCACACGTATTGCTGGAGTCGATAGGTCTAGTCTGTCAAGAACAATCTCACTGCCTCACTTGCACAATGCAAATGTGCCGTCTTTGCTCATGCCTCCACCCACAAAGAAAGAGAACAAGAACAAGACCAGACAAACAACAAACAAAGACGCGAGTGTCACCAAAACATTGGTAGGTGTAGCACCACCATCACACCCCAACACTCCACGTCCACAAGACTAACACACAACAAAGAAGAGCACAAAGAAGAAAGTGACTCAAACAACAACAACAACAACAACAACAAACAAACCAACAAAAGAGACCAAACCAGCAGAAAGAATTGCAAGCACTAAGCAATGTCTCGGGAAAATGTCTCGGGGAAAACCGTGCAAAGTTCGGTTGGGTGGTCACTTGTTCGGTTCTCCACAACGAATGGCTGAAAGATTGTACTACGATGATTATTGTGGATACCATGCAGTGCAAAGTGCAATATATCCCTTTATAGACTTAGTACAGGAGCCAGCAAATAGGCCACCAGCTGTCGTAAACTATCCTAACGAGGCAAAGTTACGTGAAATTGCGAAAGAATTTCTTGATATGTTCGGAAATTTACGCTGTGTAGCTGAAGGAGATGATTGGAATTACCAACCCCCACCTTGGGTTGGTAATCCCACCCCCTCAGCTACACTAAACTCACTCACATGGAGTTTTGTAGGTTTGTCTCAACAGACCGGTCGTGCCGGCGTGGAAACTTCCCAGTCTGCTCAACCTTCGCCTCCGCGCACAAGGTCTGCTCTCAGCGTCCCAATGGATGAGGAAAAGGTACATATTACCTCACCCACACCTTCAGAGACACAGCATGAGCTCATTTCACCTCACAGACTAGTATCGAGCATAGAAATGCACACAGTTGGAGAGATAGCGAGGGAGATTAAGAGATCAGGGGGAGTATGGGATGAGAGGAGGATGATTGAGGTAGGGGGAACGATAAACGAATACCTCACAGATGTGATGCGAGCAATAGAGTTAGGAACGGTGACTCACAACACACGCAACAGCCCCAGTCCTTATTCCACTCAAAACGACAGCAAACACACACCGTTCACACCAATCACACCAGTCACTCCAATCACACCGAACACAACGAACGACTAGATAGAGGTTAGATTAGACCCTTCAGGTAAGTTCGTAGCGGTGACAGTCCCTCAAGACGCAAGACACTTACTGCTTCTACAAGACCCGGAGTCGCCTTACACTATCATGGAGATATCTACCATTTATTCATGAACGAAAAGATCTACGCCCACCCTCCCAACACCCGGACTAACGGCCACGACATCAGAGCGCCCATCGACAATCAACGCAAGGAAGGCCACTCGAAACGCGACCCGCAACGCAGATTCCGACGACGAGGAGGATACCGGCTCAAGCAGCTCAAGCAGCTCAAGCAGAAGCTGACAACAAAAGGTCGACCCTCCCACCCACCCATGTCGCAATTGCAACGATGGTCCCAACAGCATTGGCTACCCTGTTCACCGCAGCGGATTATGTGAAAGCCCAAATCCAGGTCCGTTGTTTCCTCGTCGAGGCCTGTCAAGAGTCAACAGCATTGCTCCCGGTGCGATGGGCAGGAAACGAACCTGCTCTCATCTGGTCCGCTCTATGCAAACGCTTTGGAAGCAAGGGTTCGGTCTCAGTCGCCCGTCTACTCATGCAACTGTTCGAAGACAAGATCAAGAACGGAAGACAGCTACCTGTGTGGATGGAGAAGCTGACACAGCGATTCGAACGCCTGCAAACCCGTCGCCGTGGCGTGCCTCTCCCCTACTAGTTCCAAGTGGTGTTCCTACTATTCAAGATCAAGGAATGTTCAACACTCACTTTGGGCGATGTGGGAGGTACAATGTATTGGTCCAGGTCAGATGGTGATAAGCCTGACTATAAAGAGATATGCTCACTCATACTTCAGTCATACCATGCTAACCAATTGACTGCTGCCCTCTAGGTCATCAAGGGCGTTGTACACTTCGACTTCGCCTGTTACCGTGGCCACCGGCAACAAGAACATCGGCTGCCTGAACTGCAACAAGAAAGGACACATCGCGGCGAAATGCCGATCTACGTGCACCAAGCGATTGTGTTCAGGTCGACCCCGACACGCGGGAGCTGAATGCACTATCCGCAGGAGACCTTCGAACCAATAATGGCAGAGGGCGAGGCGGAGGACAGAGCCAACGAGGCAGAGGAGGACGACAACGACCTGACCTTCAACGGATTCAACGACCGACCGGCCAAGCCAACGCAATGCTGGAGGAGCCACCGGACATCAACGACGACCCTACGACAGACGGCCAGGCATGGATGATGCACGACGACACCGGCGAAGACGAGCTAGATGAGCCCGTCGATGACGAAGACGACCCCGTGTACTACCATAAACACCCGGCTGTCAAGGAGCCAACTGAACCCGAGACTCACTACGTGGCCCGGGAACCAACCTACCGAAGCAGGGAGGGACCGATTCAACTCTCACCTGCCTCCGACGCATCAGGAAGTAACAGTTACGGGAAACGGAACAGCCTGTCACCACCACCCCACCCGGACTACGTCCAAGACCCTTCAAGGCGCCCCGACATACCGTGGGCGTCATTGACTCCGACCCAACGAGAGGAGGAAAACGACTACCGGCGAACCTACGTCCAGTGGACAACAATGCGGGACGCATTTCGAACAACCCCTCAAGGTTTTCCAGTGCCTCCAGCCCACTGGCCGACGTTCTACCAAGCACACGGCGCGCATCTCAATTACTTCCTACCAAGATCGGATCCCTGGGTCATACCCGCGCACCTAGTACCAGACGCACCCGGTTCAACGGGGATTGAGCACTTCGTACTCCGGACAAGAGCACCCAGGCGCACCCGGACACCACAAACAACTCGACTATCAACGACCCAGTCAACCCAGACAAGACCGTCTCAACGTTTCGTGAGATCACCAACCCCAGAACCGGAAACAGCCTCCATGAAGACCGAATCACCACCCCCGGCATCGGAAATACAGCGGGAGCAACCACCGACACCTGCAGTTCAACGGGAGCAACCACCGACACCTGCAGTTCAACAGGAACAACCACCGGTACATACAGTTCAACCAGAACAGCCTCAGGCACGAGTGGAGGACGAAGCAAGTGTGGAGGAAGAACAACAACCTATTCAAGTTCAGGACGATGCACCTCCGAACCAACCGTCTTTACCTATCACACCAACAGTGATATTGGACAACCCACGAGCAAGGAGACCCATCATACCTGTACGGGAAACACGCATTCGACAGAGTAGCAGTCCTTCCGAACCGGAAGGCTTACTAGACCACGGGCAATGCCATGCGCAGAGGGTGGGCAAGGCCGTGAAGCACTTGACCACACTCTATTCCCAGTAACTAGTCAATACAAGCGTCCAAGTATTACTATTCCGTTATTAAATATCAAGTGTTTTCAGTTCACTTATGCAGTGTTGTTACCTTTTAATTTTGAGATACAAACAGTGCTTCTTGAGCACACTAACTACGAACCCTGTCCGTTCTATCTAAGCTATCCGTTCTACAAATGGTTGGTCCACATAAGACCAACTCTATTCTAGATAAAGCAAGAATGTCTAGAAAGGACATCCTTTCCGTACTTGTAAAGAAATATGGTAATGTAAAGGCAAATGGCAAGGAGGGCCGGCAGAGAATATATTTACGTGAATTTGCCACAAAGGACAAATCCGGTAACGGATATTCTCAAGTAACTGTATTTCTCCGACGCTCCCCCTCAAAGAACGTAAATTAATCTGCCTTGTCTGCTGAACTTTTGAATAATTTATTATTATGTCCGCACCAAGGACCTTATGATTATAATAACAATAAACATGTCTAAGCCCTATCACACACGTCGGCGATGAAAAGCCAGACCCTGATTGGTCACGACTACTTACCCTCACTCTCTCTGAGAAGTATGTCGGATGTGGCTACCCGGCTTACCGCGGCATGCCCGTATCGGTTAGATTACAAGCAAGGCTGGCGTCCCACGGTATAGCTAGGCCTCTCCGACGAGAAGAAGATTATTTTCCTATCCCACCTGACCTCTCAATCGACTCAAAGACAAAAGTCCCGCCCATCCCGGCTGAATACTTTTGAAGAAAATCATGCATCGGAAATTATGAACATATAATCAAAAGATAATAAGTCAACGAGTCTACTTAATAAATGTTGATCCGGTAATATGAGTTACGGTGAAATTTAATTATTTATCTGTCCCTAATGCTTATATGATAAACATAATGTCCATATATAAGTATAGATGTAGACATCACATTATGACATATAAAATGTGACATTAAATATTATAATAAAAGTCATGAAGGCAAATGCATATAAAATATACAATATGAGATATGGTCATGCCAAATTAACGCAGTAGTCATAGAACAACGTGTTCTAAGAGAAAATGCAGTTTATTTAGTATGAGACATAAAGGCGACTTAGCAAAAACAAAAACGTCAGAATTTCCCCGGCAAGGGGTACCTTTCGGAAAACAACATGTGAAAACATTATATTTCGAAGGGTCCAAGCCGGCGGAACGTGAGGTTTTCGATGCGCTAAGCACGCCGGGCGCGTTGACTACGAATCCGCATTTGACATTGTCCTCTAGGGTCCTTTCCCTTGAACTTTGTCTTGCGCTCTGGGCCTGTCTCTTGCTCGACTACCTAAAGATCCTATCAACGAAGAAAGGGGGTAGCGCAAAGCAAAAACACTCGAAAAGCATAGATAAACATGGTGGCGAGTCCGAACAACCTATAATAGCGCTTTTGGGCATAAAATTTCAAGAGCCGAGGGCTGCTTAATAACTTTGTCCCCAGAAGCGCTCCATCACGCGTTGACGCCGCCCACTTCCGATTCAGCCGAACGCAGCGCGAAATACAACCTAAACAACTGGGGTAGATAAGGAATAGCAAGGTTGACCCTCGTAATAGATACAAGACCGACTTTGAGTAAAAACACTCATTTCCGGTCCCCGGTTCCTTGACTTAGCCAAAATTGGCATTAACCCCTTGCTATGGCTATAGCTCGCCTATCATTCCGTGAGCGCTATCTTTCTAAGCGCCAATGCGGGGCAAAACACGTCTAACAACGCGTGCGCTTGATCCTTGGGCAAATACTTAGTCAATACGTCTCCTAACTGCCCTTTGGTGCCTACCTTCCTGAACATTGCTATACCTTCCTGTTCTAACTCGTGCAGGTAGTGTTCTTCCAAAGGCAAATGTTTAGTGCGTCCGGCGAACCCGCGTTGTACAGCTAGTATGGTTTGGGCATTATCCTCATGAACGTCGAATGGTTTAGCATTCGGGATGCCTAATTCGTTTCGCATGTTGCAAATGGACATGGCTTCCCTTAGGGCTTCGTTTGCTGCGAAAATTTCCGCATCGTTCGAAGAAAGTGCTACCTTTGACTGTCTTTTGGACAACCGAGCAACGGGATCTCCTCCTACCAAGACTACATACCCAGTACGAGATTTCCCCGTCTTTAGACAAACCCTGTGAGCCGCATCGGGCCAAACTGTCATTGGTCCTACATGTCCTGCCTTCCCTACTGCACTAGGTTCCTTCTTACTGAACCTAAGTACTCTGTCGTTTTTCAGGTATCGGATGATCTTCCCTAACTTGGCATAAGTCTTTCCCACATCTACTGTCTGCATTACACTAGCAGAATTGAGCGCTTCCTCTATATCCGGCCTCATCATCTTAGCCAAAAAAGAGTAAACTCCCTACTATCTGTGGAATCGAAAATTGTCTAAGTCTAGCTTGCGAATCCATCGGCATCGGGTCTGTTTTTGATCCTGGTGTTGCACTAGGTTTGCATTGGTCATACCCGTAAAATTTTACAACTTTTCGAGCGTAACTTTGCTGATTTAGAATTATTTCGGACTTGGTCTGACTTATTTCAATACCCTTGAATTCTTTCGCTAAACCGAGTCTTTTGATGGGGAAATTCATATCAAGTTTCTCGCAAAAACGATCATAGGCTAATTTGCTAGGCGCCATGAATATGAGGTCATCAACATGAAAAACACCTACAATTCCTTCATCTAATTTCACTCCCTTCTCCGAAAACATACAAGGGTCGGATTTGAGCGCGATAAAGCCTAACTGTCTCAAAAGTCCAGAAAATATGTCATACCAGCGTTTCCCTGCTTGGGGCGCTCCGTACAACGCCTTGATTACTTTCCATGTCTTCCCTACTCTCCCTGTCACGGATGCTCCATGCGGTGGGCGAGCGTATATGGCGTCAATCATGTCAGCATTAAGATAGGCATTTTTGAAATCTACTCCGTACAATCTCCTACCATAGCTGACTGTCAACTTGCAAAGAAGCAAAACTGAACGGTGATTCGCACATGGTACATAGAGCTGTTCGGGGTTGTAGCTTATTCCCGGTTGCAATTGATCTCCCCTCAAGGATAAACGCGACTTGACGAACCTAAGTCCATCTTGGTCCGTTTTAACATTGTGCACCCAAGTTAACCCTACTATCTTAACTCCTGCTTTTCTGGCTTCACTTTCATCTACCCATTGGTAGGTCTTGAACTTTGCTATCGAACGCAGCTCTCTATCTATCCCTGCCTGTAGATCTTTGAGTGTTATGCCTTCAATTGCTAAGTCTGGTGGCAAATGTATGTAAAACATCCATTCACTCACTTCGTCATGTGAGATGCAATCATCCATGTCATACATAGTGGTAACATGATGTGTAGAGATGCGGGTTAAATCTACTTGCTTCCTCACCCTTTTACCGCTGACTATGTTCGCTTCTGACACTTTGTCGCTTTGCTCCCAAGTTAATCCCTTGGCTGGGGCCTTATCCTCTATATACTTTGATGTGGGGTCAAGTTGGGCGCTAGGGCTATTCATATCTGTAGGCAAGGGCCCTATGCTAGTGCGCTCATCTAATTGCTCCCCCTGGACTGCTTCAACCTCGTAAGGTTCATGTTCAGTCTCTACCTTGGCATCTACCTTATCCTCTAACTCGCTGTCTACATGCGGTGTAGTGGTGGGACTGTGTGGGAATGGTGCAACTGAAATGTCAGTGGAACTGGGCTCGACATTGTCTACCTGGCTAGTTCCTACGGCTATCCCGGTGTCTATGAGCCCCTGTGTTGTGCTTAGGTCATTTTCATCGTCGATTTCTGCTGTGTGTCTATCTTCCCCTCAGTTGCATCTTCCCATACTACTTTAGGATCAATTGACTCTCCTACCCTACTAAGATCAAAACGAACATTTCTGACTCCTGATAATACCTTCTGTCCGTCCCAAACTCTGTATAAATCGCGATGCATATCGTATCCAACTAACTTTACTAACTTACCGGGCATGGATCCTTTACCGTTTACTTTTCCTATGTGCATTACCCCCATGCACCCAATTGGTCGCAATTGGTGCAAAGGCGGTGCCCGTTTGAACAGTAACTGATAAGGGGACATGCCCTTATGCTGTCCTTTAGTTAAAGGCAAAATATTATATACCACAGTGGCTGTATGCTCCATTTCTGCCCAGAAGTTAGGCGGAAATCGAGCATGCTGCCTAAGTGCGCGAGCAGGCCCCCGTCACCCCATTCATTCTCTCAGCTCTCGCTTTGCAGTCTTTATCTGCTGTGGCTGCATCTTTCCATATAATATCATTATATTTCTCACTAATCTCTCGTGTTGCAGTGAACTCCTGATCGCAAACTATGACTTTAACTTTATTTTCTGTCTGTCTCTCTATGAATGCTATTGCTTTATGTATACAAGATACGAACTCATTTTATGTCGCAAATAGAAATCTAATGCGTACCCCGAGAAATCATCCATAACAGTAAATTTATATCTTCTCCCCTCTCTGGACATTACTCTCCATGGGCCTTGTGTGTCGCAGTGCAACATCTCTCCCACTCTCTCTGCTTCAGGCAAATGATTTGAGGCAAAACGAGGCAACACGCTAGCTTTAGCTATCATGTATGGCTCACACATTCTACACTCTTCTCTCGCACTCTCTACTGTGCCATCTCTACCTATTAACTTAATACCTACGGCGTCTGCGAAAGCTTTGGTTAGCTCCCAACTCACATGTCCCGCCATGGCATGAACTATACTAACTGGCAGTGCTCTCACTCTCTTGACCTTAGATGGGTACTTTATAAACAAAACAGCATTCTTTATTATTATATTAGATGATTTATTGCTCACTTTACTCTCTCTTGCTGATGTTATGGTCCCTTTTGTGTCTGTGAGTGTGGGTTTTATGCTTGGGTTCTCCCACCCTCTTGCCCCGCCTCTCTCTCTCTTTCTGGCACTCCCTTTGGGATGAAACGACGATTGGGGTCTAGTTTACTATCCTATCGATAAAACAAAGCTTTCGTTAGTATCCCCCTGACCAGGATGTCCTTTTCCTTCACTGGCAGTGCCACCTTCAATATGAACATCTGTCCATTGTCCATTTTGATGGAGTACTGCCCGGTGATGGAAATGGTCCATCGGTCCCATGGGAGCAACGTTGATGGGCATGTGAGGATCGTAGAAGGCTTTCTTGCATATTTTGTGTATGTTTCCCCCTCCACCTGTCCTCGACACGCACATCATCCCTGCCTCATCTATCGTGTTCCATTCCCTATACTGAATGTAACTTTCGTGATCTTCTTCATATCTTTCATCATCGTTTCGTCATGACAGAGAAACTGTGTCGACCCACTGTCTTGGTACACATGTTTACTTTTTGCTAGTCTACTGTGTGCCATAACTGTGGTGGTGTCAACATTTTTCTTTGACTTTTTCTTCTTGTCTTTCTTCTTCTTCTTCATCTTCTTTTTCTTTTTCTTCTTCTTCGTCTGCTCTTCTTCTGACTCTGACCCAGAGGACTCTGCAGACTACATCATTTCTGGTACGTCTCTGAGACATCAGAATCGTAGTCTCTATCTGGCATGTCTGTCTGTATCTGTCCTTTCAACTCGTCTTGCAAACTCGTAATCACTGCTCTCACCTGTCTATCCAACTGTGTAATCCTCTCTCTTATGTAGCGTGGTGCGTCCAAGGCTCCATAACAAGTAAATGTAACAGCTGACATAGTGCCGGTTGTTAACTTGAATAATGTTTAGCGCTGAGGTACTTTGATCAAAGTTTTACAGAACGATAATGAAATTTAATCAATTGTCAAAATCGATATTAATTTCTGTACCACAAGTTTACTATATTCAATAATTACCATAAATATTACCTTAAATCATGTGACCATATTTTTATGGTGCTGATACAGTATGGCCTAATATGAATAAACCGGTAACGGTTATATGAATAAAGGTAATATTACTGTAACGACTAATAAATATGATAGGTAAAAATGTAAATAGGTAAAAGATATGATCAGGTCAAATGTAAATGTTATGTCGTGAAAATGACAATATGTGGTAAAAATAATATCGTAAATTATGATTGCTTACTCTCCTTACTCTATGCTTCAGGTAAACTCCCTCTACTGCTTTCATCACATCTATGAGAAATTCGTCTGGCTGTTCGTCAGCTGTCCACACTACTTGCCTGCCTGATGTCCATTGACAGCCTTGTGTCATAACTTCAGCTAGGTGTGAGAGTGTGTAGAAATTTATGGGTGACACATCGGGATCAGGCCTTGCCTGATCATTTACAACTACTAGACCTGCCTGTCTAAACGCCTGACTTGTAAGGTATCTACCTCCTGGGGTGCGAGGGGTTGTCTGTTCTGGTGTTGTGTCTTCGAAGTATTCCTCAACGTACGTATCAGTTACGGGTGTATGTATTTCAGGTATTGGACTTTCTGGTATTGGCCTTTCAGGTGTTGGATGTAGTGCGTGAGGTTGTCGTCCATGCTCTACCACTCTACCAGCTAAGTTTTTCTGTTCTATACCGTACACAACCTGTTGGATCTGGCCTGCCTTTCCGCATACTGTTTTGTCAGGTCATTGAGTTTGCGTGACGGCTGTATCTGAGACGTGCGCCTTTACTGCGGGGTAATAACACCATTATTGGTTCAACTGATTGAAACCCTGAATGTTGCAGTATAACTGTAGGTACTGTTCTGCTACAGCTTCTAGTCCTGCTTCGTCCGGAAACTTTCTATTCTTGCTAGGTCTTTCTGCTGCCGGTATCGCTAGGTCTATAAAGGGGTATAAGGGGTCCTGCTCGGCATGATAGCAGCAATACAAACCATATGCGAACCGTTTCGCCATGAGATTAGGTGAACCGTAAAATTTGGGCTTGCGCGAGATCCCACACTGTTCTCCTTTCGTGTTCCTACTTTGACACCTAGGGTGCCCGTTCTTATCTACCTGCTCGTATACTAGTGTTCTCTGTTTGGGTATGAGTGAGTAACCAGGCTTGAGTTTTGCGTAGATAGGGTGTGATGGTGGCTTACATCTTCCCATGCGTTCTGTCTGTGACTGTGTGTCTGTGGATGAGAGGGTAGTGGGTTGCTGCGATGCATTATCACTCTTACTCTCCATCATCTGCGAATGCATGATTGTGGATGAGAGGGTAGTGGGTTACGTCTGTGTTCTTTCACTCTTACTCTCCATCTTCTTTTTCAGTTGTTTTGTAAATGAAAGGGTAGTGGGTTGCGTCTGTGCTTTTTCACTCTTACTCTCCATCTGTGCCTGCTGTTGCTGTTGTCTACGAGCTAGCTGTCTAATAATCTGACTTCTGACGTTCTGCTGTGTGATAGTCTGTTGACTGCTACTGCTAGTCTGTTGACTGCCTGTCTGCTGCGAGCTAGTCTGTTGGTTTCTGACCTGTTGACTGCTGTCCTGCTGTCTGCTAGTCTGCTGACTGCTGACCTGTTGTCCGCTGTTCTACTGTGTGTTAGTATGTTGACTGCTGCTGCTAATCGGTCGACTGCTGTTCTGCTGTCTGCTGTTCTGCTATCTGCTAGTCTGTTGACTGCTACTGCTAGTCTGTCGATTACTGTTCTGCTGTCTGCTAGTCTGCTGACTGCTGACCTGAGTGCTGACCTGCTGAGTGCCACTCTGTCTAGCTGCCTGTCGTCTAGCTTTGGGCTTCTCTTCCTCTATGGGGTCAACGCTCCCACCCATAAACACTAACACAGAGGGAGAATCATCTTCCTGTTCCGTGTCATCCGGTTCCTCGCGTTCTGAGCGGGCTTCTTCTTCTGCTACGTCCTGTTAGTCTAAGGCATACTCTACAACAGCGACTGTAGTTCTGGGGGATTTCTTAGAGGGTTTTGTGCCTGTCTGCCTGCGTCTTTTGTCAAGAGTGCAATCCTTACGGGATCTCTACTCTTGCTTTTCCTGCAGCTATTCTTTGTGTAACTCTGTTTACACTCAAACGCTAAATGACCTGTCTCGTTGCAGTTAAAACAACGTCTTGTTCCGCTGTCTGACTGTTCAGACACGAATGATCTTTCTGAGGTGTTGCGTTCTGAGGTGTTGCGTTCTGCGGTAATTTTGTCAGGGTTTCGCCTGCTACAAGGGTTTTTCCCTGCTCTGGCTCGGAGGTCATCGGCGCCCTCCAGGCAAACATGGTCGTCACCTGCTTAGACATTGATGCTGCTCAAATTCAAAAAGCTAAGGATCGTGTGCGCAAGTTTCTGGAGCATGCTGCTAAAAATGGCAGGAAGCCCAAGGAAGCCGCTGAATGAGATGTCCCTGAGGAGAAGGAGGAAGAAAAAGAAGAAGACTCTGAAGACAGTGACGACGGGGAGTTCGACAAGATCCTTACTAAGAAATGTTACATTGGAGGAACAAATCTTCTGTCCACGCTACCTGCTGCGTGTGCGATGTCACGTTTAACGTGTGGGATGTAGCCAGTGCAGTTTGCGAGAAATGCAGCAGCACTGTTATAAATGGCCATGGTTGACCGGCGCCACGCTGCCAGATGGGAAAGTTGAGGATGATTAATGTGACTTCTACTGTGGTAGAAAAGAAGGCGATTGCAACGTGGAGGATGGCTGGTTCGCGGAGAGTTCCTTCTGCTCCAAAGAATGCAACGAATGTTAGCATATCATGGTGAACAAAGGCTCCCCCGCTCTGCCTGCTGCTACAAAGTAATGCACTTGGATTCGGGCAATGTTTTTGAAATATGTTTTTATTTTCGAAAGTAATTTTTTTATTAAATAGATCCATTTGTTTCATTCTTTTAATTTTGCCTGAATGTTTTCGTTCCTCCGGACAGGTTCAAGACTTTCCTTCTTGTTTCCACCGCTACTGGAGTGTGTTTGATAACATCAGTTCCGGAAAATATGTCATAAACATCATATGGTTGAGCAAAAATTGCAAGGTTGTAGTGTTTTTCAATGGTTGAAACTGCTTTCATGATGTTTTTTCACATTTACCCAGGTTAAAACAGAAAATTTTTAATACATTACAGATATTTTTTTCACCCCTAGTAAATTGCCGTACGCGTACGTTGCAGGCCCAATTAATTATAAGCGTAATAAGATGAAACCAGCGTGTTTTCTAGTTGTTCTAGTTGTTTTGATGTTGTTTTTCTTAGGTAGTTTGTCAATATAGTGCAATAAGTGTCATGAAAGAATTCACCAGCTAGTTTCACGACTAAACACGACCTCCATTTGAGTAGTATAGGGTCGCACTTGGGCACAGGGTTTCAGTGCAGTTTCATCACAGAAACCACACTAAGAGCCGTTATTGTGTTTTGAGGCTACCTATTTTCTCTAAGTTCAAAACAACAATTTCATTAAAATCTCTCTTATTATGAATTTCGTTCTATTTTTCTTCGTGGATTAGACTTTCAGTCATTATCAAATTCTGCGCCACTGCACCAACGCACTAGCGCGCTGGAGTCGTGGCGACGAGGCTGATTTTTTTACCAGAAATTCTCAGTCAAAAAAATATAACATTGTGAGAAGTGTTTTTCCACTAAGACCGTTATTCATTATTTCGTCTTCCTATTTATAACAAACACAGACAGACAAAAGAAAGAAAAACTGCTACCTTCAAATAATTATTATTTAAATAAATAAAATAAAGACACATATATATTCATATTGAAGACATAATATAATATCCTATATATAAAAAATGACACACAAAAGAGCAACCTATCAACATTTCAAAGGGAGGAGTATATATAATAAAGGAAACAAGACCAAAATTAATTAGAGGTTCATGAACGGTGAATTCGTTGTAGTTCAATGGTGCGAAGAAGGTAAAGTAAAAAAGAAGAGGTTTAATTTTTCAGAGTTTGGAAAAAGAAATAAGGAACAAGCCTTAGAGGAAGCAAACAAGTTTTATGAAGAAAACATAAAACCTAAATATGAAATTTGGAAAAAATACAATGATGAACGAGTTAAGCAAAATAAACAACAATACAAAAATAAATGGAATAAGGAATGGATGAAGAAAAAATTTATATGTGAATGTGGTGAAGAGACAACAAATGCTTACAAAGCACGACATCTATTATCAAGCAATCACGAATTAAGAATGAAAGGAATTAATCTTTCAAATGATGATTTAACTATAGAAAAAATAAAATGTGAATGTGGGTCAATTATTAGGAGAAATGGAAAAGAAATTCATGAGACAACCACAAAACATAAGAAATACATTCAAGCCAAAAAATATTTAATAACTTACAAGTCCAACTTTTCAACTTTCTTTTTGATTATAGCACTGCTCCGTATGTTCTCCGGTTTTACATCTAATGATTTTAATAAATTAATATTTTTTTTCTCTTTAGTAATTTGTTTTACTTTTTCCGATAACTGCTCCTTCAGTTCTTCTTCTTCATGGTGCTCTTCAACATTAGTCTTTAATAATTCTGACGGTCGGACTAAGTCTTCTTCTGATAGTATAACTTTGAAGCATTTGCGGCCCTTACCCTTGAATATAGTTTTACTGAATTGTTTATCACCTTTAGAAAAAATAGTTCTTTCTAATTCCTTTCTTACTTTGTTCCTTTAGGGAATTCATTAATTAAAGGATTTCTGTATATTTCTTGAGTGTTTTTTTCAGTCCCTTCAAAAACATTAATCGGCACTGCTTTTATTGTTGTATGATATGTTTTATTATAAACATCAACAACCTCATGAATAATAGGAACCCATTGAAAATTTTCATTGAATTCCCATATTAAGTTTAATTTATTTCGTATTGTTCTAATAAACCTATCAATTATACCCATTGTTCTGTGATCACCTACTTGGACAGTCCTATGTTCAATATTATTTTGTCTGAAATATTCAGACACTTGTCCTTTGAATTCACCACCATTATCTGAAGTAATTCTTTCAGGAACTTTTTTGGTAAATATTTTTTTTAACCCTTCTAAGACATAACCAGTTGTTTTATTTTTGACTGGCTCAATCCACCCACGACGGCTATATACATTTATAGCAACTAATCCAAAGTTATAGTTAGCATTACCTTTCTTTGTTGCAACCTTTGACATATCCATTAAATCAATAAATACTTGACTTAGTGGTTTTGCTTCTGGTGATGTTATCGTGTTCCATATCTTAGCGGGCTTTGATTGAAAATGTATTTCGGCCACTTCTTCAAGTTTTTCTTTCCGCTCTGTCTGCTCAGGAGTTTCTTGTTGCTGACTATGTTTGCTGTCCATTGTATATTATTAGAATTTTTAAAACACTCTATCTATTTCATTATTTTTTTCTTTCTTGCTTGGCCTCTCTGCTTGATTATAAACATTAACTGATATGTTTGACTTCTTTCCATTTCCTTTCTTAGATTTAGGCTTCGGCTCTTCTTCACTTTCTTCACTTTCCTTTCGCTCTCATCAGGTTCAGGCACAGGCTTTTTATTTACTTTCTTCTTTGCTTCCGCTTTCTTTCTTCTTATTTTCATCTTAGCTATCTTTTCAGCAATGATATCAGTAAAATCACATTCTTCATCGCTATCACTGCTTTCTTCTGGTGTATCATCTTGGTCTTTTCCATTAATTATATCATTAGCAACACCCATTTTTGCCATGCGGTTTATCTTTTCCTCCATCTCTTCATCATCGCCTACATAAGCCTTTCTACACTTTGCTAATTTCTCTTTTGCTATTTCAACCTTTTGCTGTTTCTTACTCTTAATACTTTCCACAGCCTTACCCCAGTTCTTACGACTTGCTTCGGGAGACGGCATTTATACTAAGATTAATATATTTTAGTATTTTTTAAATAAATAATTAAATAATATAATGTCCCAATATAAATCATTACTGGGCCTTAATGAGTTGGCTGTTGATAGTCTAAATATACTTAACCTTGACCTTACCAACACAAACATAGTCGGTCTGAATACAGACAGAGTGCCAGAAGATGCAGACCCCGTAAATCTTTATTACACTGACGACCGATTTGACACACGTCTCGCTTTAAAATCAACAACAGACCTAAAAGAAGGGCTTAATTATTATTGGACTGATAACCGCTTTGACACACGGCTCGCTTTAAAATCAACAACTGACCTAAAAGAAGGACTTAATTATTATTGGACTGATAAACCGCTTTGACACACGGCTCGCTTTAAAATCAACTACGGATATCAAAGAAGGAAGCCGTTTATACTACACAGAGCAACGAGTAAGGGATAACGACGAAGTCAAAGCCTCAACTCAACACAGAAGCAATACTTCCAATCCGCACCAAATCAGTTTATACAATTTGATAGATACAAACATATTCGCACAAGCGAGCGGACAATACTTAACATACAACGATGTAGAAGGCAAATGGAAGAATACAGCCCTTGGTTCAATTGATACACTTTCAGATGTAGTCATTACAGCACCAGTGGCGATGAATAGTTATCTAACATATAACTAAATAAACTGGGTAAATAAAACATTTCCGATAAATGTTGATGAAACAGGCAACATTAGTATGGGAAGGAAGAATATAACAGGAGTTAATTTACTAAATACCAAAGATGTTGATGAATGGATATTTGAGCATCAAGACAATAATAATAAGGTGTCAGCGAGTGGAAGTATAGACTCACATAGCGATGTGCTAATAACGGGCACACCAGCAGATAACCAATTACTCATTTATAGCACAGGACAATGGAGAAACACCACACCACCCTTTCTTAGATTAGACGGCACTGGTAGTATGACGGGGGCACTAAATATGAATGGTTTTGCTATTTCAGGGGCTTCTACATATAATGGAATTAATCTCGCTAATCTCGCAGTTGATGGTTCGGTGGTCAAACTAACAGGAGACCAAACCATAGGAGGAATAAAAACATTTACCAGTATAATAAATGCTAGTGCGGGGATTGATATGAAAAGCCAAAGCATAACAAATGTGAATTTGGTTGATGGCGTGGATGTTTCTGTTCTTGATACTTCCGTGGTTAAACTAACAGGAGACCAAACCATAGCAGGAAAAAAAAATTACATCAGTTTTAGAAGTAAGTGGTTCGTCCAACCCTACAACTTTTGACGGCATTGGAATGGCCTTTGATACAAAAATAGGAATGATTGCAGCACAAAAAACAGCAACAGCGACTTGGTATCCGATACAAATAACTGCCTCATATGTAGAGTTATATTCAGGTAATACTTTAATTATAACCGCAACTGGAACAACATTAAGGTTGAACAACAACAGAATAACAAACTTAGCCACACCATCAGCAACAACGGACGGAGCAAACAAAAGTTATGTGGATACATTAGACGGGCAAAATGTGAAACTAACAGGAAACCAAACCATAGCAGGAATTAAGACATATAGCAGCGGTGTTGAAATTACTGGAAACTCAATCAATTCAACAACAAAGGGCGCATTTATCGTTTTCAATTCTACAAGTAATATCGGTTCTATTGCTAGTTTGGATATGAAAACTGCAACATATTACAACTTTGAAATTTCTGCGAAAAAAATAAGTTTTATTATTGACGGGACGATTGTTTCGTGGTTTAATGCTACTGGCTTAGATTGTAATAGTAGTCGAATTGTTAATCTAGGTGCGCAACAAAATGCGAATGAAGCGGTAAATATGCAATATCTGGATGACAATTGTGTGAAACTAACAACACACCAAACCATAACAGGAAGTAAAACATTCAACGGGGCGAGCACAACGATAAAATATCTAACTTTAACGAACAATGCAGATTTTAATAATCAAACTATCACTAATGGCGGAAATATAACATATAATGGGGCGAGGATATTAAACCAAAATGGAGGAGATATATTCTTTTCACAGACATCAGGTGATTATCAGTATTTCTTATTTACTCTAAATACTGCTACAAGTGGAACCGCGAACCAACGAGGTTATGTATTTACGAATGTAGCATTTGACGCAAAAGGAGCAGGTCTTTATATTTCAAAACTTTTGGATAATAAGTCTGCTTCGTCTGATATTGTTCGTTTTAATAATGCTGGCGGTATGCGGTTTTATGGTGCTTTGGAAATGAACTCAAACAACATAACAAGTGCTGGAACAATAACGGG
Source organism: Paulinella micropora (assembly GCA_019918135.1). Taxonomy (NCBI): domain Eukaryota; phylum Cercozoa; class Imbricatea; order Euglyphida; family Paulinellidae; genus Paulinella; species Paulinella micropora. Next base: position 182,953 of record WBZZ01004938.1, read on the forward strand.
AACAACAATTACTTCAACCGCGGGTATATCAACAACAACATTAACGGCGAGCGGATTAATAACAGCAGATGGTGGTTGTAAGTTATCTATTCAAAATAAAGTAGATGGAGGAAATGGACAGGGTATATTTCTGTGGGATACAGACAACACAGGATGGGGGATTTATATGGCTCAACCAGGCAGGTAAAAGTCTATCTGATGGGTCTGCGGTTGCTGGCAACGATATTTCAGGCTTTGCTGTAAGATTTAGGTCTGGTTTTGCTTCCACAGATGGTTTTGTGTGGGAAAATTCTAATGAGCAATTGTTGATGTCGTTGAATGGGGCAAACGGCACTTTATGGACAAAAGGATTAATAACGGCTAGTGCGGGGATATCAACAACAACGGCAACCGCAAGTGGATTAATAACGGCAAATGCTGGGATATCTGTTGTTAATAGCACAGTCGACATACGCGGGGAAGCAAGAAGTGGGTCTCATGCTACACCAGTCGGGTTATATGTCACAGCCAATCTTGGAGCATCCTCTGCTGGCGTTGAATTCAGACACAGCAACGGGACACAGGGAGTTGGTTTTGGTTATAATTCAATATATGCTACGGGAAGCAGTACCAATCAAGATTTAAATTTTTATGTGAGGGGGACTGGAGTAATCTATGCTCAGAGTGATACAAGCATGACGACAGCATCCAGCGGATTTTTAACATTAAGAAAAAGACCATCAAATACGACCAACCCCCAAATATTTATGAAAGCAGGAGACTCATCAGGTTATGCGGTGGTAATGAATACAGGTGGATTATTACATGCTTGGTCGACTTCATTATCAAATGGTGAGAATAATACAGGATATGTTTTTATTGCAGCAGGAGCGAATGTTTGGTCTTCTGGTTCAGACAGGAGATTAAAATCAGATATTAAAACACTAGACTGCGGGGATTGTTGCGATAAACTTATGAAAATAAACTGTTGTTCATATTATTTGAAATCAGACGAAAAGAAACAGAAAAAGAACCACGGATTTATTGCGGATGAAGTAAAAAAATATTTCCAGAATTTGTATCTGAAAGTGGAATAAAAGCAGACGATGGGGATGGAAACTTTGAAGGTATATCATACACGGACTTCATACCAATACTGGTTAGTGCTTTTCAACACATGGCGGAAAAGGTAGTTAATTTAGAAAAAGAAAATAAACTTTTACTTAATATACTACAAGACCAAGCAAATCAATTAGCAGAAATCCGAGCAGTCGTATTTTCAAATGTCAATACAACTAGACTTCACAGACCCCCACCTGTTATGGATATGGATGGCGAACTAACTCCCGAATTAAAGTCTCGTGTTCTTGAAGTAGAACTAAAGACTGAGGAAAAAAAAGTAGAGCACGAATTGGAAGATAACTGGAATTGTTGTTGTATAAAAAACAGACCGACAGACAGCCGACTTATTAAATACTTATTTCAAATGGGTATCATTATTGCCATTATAACACTTTGTATCGTGAGGCTATCTGAAAAGAACTTACCTTGTGAGGTCGCTAATACTTATGTCGGAATTTTAACATTGCTTATCGGTATCTGCCTTCCTTCGCCTTCTTCAAGTAAGAAGTGAGCACTCGTATATATGTGTCATATACCATCTATTATCGCCAGCACACATTAAAGGCAAAGCCTCATCAAAACTACGACACATATTATTTCCGTTATTTATGAAAACACACTTAAACCCTGTATCTACCCCTTGCTTTATACAATAAGCACAACTCTCATTCTTTTTTTCGCTTACCCGTGAGTAAAAGTCGCAGGCCGTCCGACCTAACACAGACTACACAAACAATAATATTATTAACATTTGTATATTTTTGCTCAAAGATTTTTATAAAATCTTTGTATAGAATGACGGAGCACAAATACCAAAAGATTATTTTTCTGAGCAATGATTTTGCTGGAGGAAGCAAAACATTTAATAAAAATATTCAAATGTCATTCACACCCACCAAAATGAATGTAAAGTTTATCCACTATATGAACGACCAGACAGAGACAAACACCAGAATTCTTTATATGGACAGAATTGGAATTATCTGCACTTTTGCGGACAGCACCACAGCAAACATTTCAAATCTCGGTTATAATTTGGGTGTTGTTGGATGGACTGACGGACAATATACATTTAAAGTCCTTGAAACCGACAGCGGAAATATTGATACAGGAAATTTAGCGGGAAGAATTGTTGTGTGTTTGGAATTCGTTGCGTAGAATATAGGATGGAGAAAATAAACAATGTCAAGGTGAAACCAGTAAAACAAGAGGGTGATGGAAATAAAAAAGCAAAAGGTTATAAATTATTTAATGAGCCGTATGCCAACATATTTCTACTCGCCCGTAAGAAGAGCGGGAAAACGACAGCACTCTTTGAAATACTGAAACGGACTACAGACAGAAAAACCCGTATTGTCATTATTGCTTCAACAATTCACAAGGACTACATTTATAAAACAATGGTTAAGCACTTTAAGAACAGGGGAAACCCGATGGCAATATATACCTTTCTTAAATCAGATGGTGTAAATGTGATAGACTATGAACTTGACAAACTGAACAGACATGACGAGCAACACGAAGGAGAAGTAAAACAGGACAAAGAGGAAATAGAGAAACCACAATTTTTATACTTTGGAAAAGAAAAGAAACAGAGCGCCGCGGAGGCACCAAAAGAACGACCCAGCAAGTATATTTCTCCAGAGGTCGTTTTTGTTTTGGATGATTTAGGGAGTGGATTAAGAGACAAGTCCGTAAGTGATTTGTTAAAAAAGAACAGACACTATAAATCAAAGGTGATTATGTCTAGCCAGTATCTGAACGACCTACGGCCAGAAGCCATTAAGCAGTTAGATTATCTATTAATCTTTCCGGGCCAATCTCAGGACAAAATGGAACTCGTGTATAAACACTTAGACTTATCTTTTGACTTTGACTACTTTCTTCAAAAGTATCACGAAGCAACAAAGGAGAGATTTAATTTTCTTTATGTCTCAAGTGTTGATGATGAGTTACGGAAGAATTTTGCTTACAGATTAAAATGAATAAAAAATTTGGAATTAATTATTTTTTTCTGTATTAAAAAATCATCTATCTTTTATGGTAGTAAAAACAACTCGTGTTGAAGTCATTCCAACAATCGGCAAACGAACTATTAACTCAAGCACCAACATGGCTGGAGGTAAAAAGAAAACTGGACGGAAGAAGGGCAAGGGGCAGGCTGGTGGTAAAATTAAGTGGCAAAAAGTGGGCAAAACCGCAATGGCTGTTGATAAATTTCTTCGTAATAATAAGTTAATCTCTAGGACTGTGGGAGCATTAAGTAGCGTCGGGGTACCTTACGCTGGTAGTGTTGGTGCTGTAGCATCAAGACTGGGGTATGGTAAGCAGAGAGGGCGAGGAGCACTCAAGTTTTAAAGATATTTTGTTCTGACTTCGTCATCACAAAACATCGATGACCATTATTCTTTCCTAAAATAAAAAAACGATGGTTTAGAGTAAGTGAGAGTGCGATAGCACGAAACGCAATTCTAAACTATCTATAGAATGGTTGCTAAAACCAAAAAAACAAGGAAGCCTAAGGTAAGACCCCCGAGGGTTTATAGGAATAAGATCGGGAAACCATATATTATCCAGAAGGGTAAAAAATATTATCTTAATTTCGGTAAAAAGACAAATGATATGAGCACACTTCAAATTGTTAAACTTTTTATGAAATACTTAAGCAGACCAAAATCAAAGCGAGCACCTAAGCGGAAAGAAGACTTGCGAAAAGTCCAGAGTTTGTCGGAGATTGACAAAATACTAGAACCTCCATTAATGACCACTTAGACAAACTCAGAAAGGAGAAATACAAAAAGATTGATGAGATTGACCAAAAAGAGAAAAAAGCACGAGTTGATGCTGAAGAAGAAAAGAAGAGGCAAGAAAGAAAAGACATAGCAGATGCTAAGGAAAGGCAGGATAGTTAGCAAGGATACACCGCAATAAACTATCCGACATCAAGGAACGACAACAACAAAAAGCCAGAGAACTAAGAAGGGAGCAAAAACTCATAGATGATGTAAAATATGAAGAAGATAGAAAAAATAGGATACAGGCATTACCACCGCCACCACAATATCAATATATTATGCCACCACAGCAGGGGCAACCACAAGAACAACAGGCACAGCCAGAGGTAAAAGTTAAGCCAAATAAAGAATTTGAAGACTATAAAAAATTAATCATAAATTCTGGAGTTTTTACTCAAGCAGATATAGATAATTGGGTTCCTAGCAAAATACAAAGTATAGCAGAAAGCATAAAACAATTTCAAGAACAAAAACTGACAATGGACCAAATGAAAAAATCGCTAGAAGCCAAGAAGCATTAAATAAAAATATAGCAAACAAACTAGAGGAGGCTAAATACAGATTAATGTTGAAGAATGGATTGTCAAATAGTAATGTTGAAAAAAAACTGACCATTAAAATTCTTGGTGAAGCACTAAGGCAAAAACTTAAAAATGAAGGCCACGATGTTAAAGGTTGGAACCAAAGGGCATCATGGATAATAGACAAAATTGTAGAACATAAAATAGATGTTGGACAAAATAAGGACGAAGTAAAAAAGAAACTCGCAGAATATTTGGGCTTACAAACTGGAACTGGTTTAGAAGATTTGATTAATAAAGTGTTTTCCGTAAAAAACATTAAAAAGTATTTATCACGAAAAGAATGGGTTCATTCAATGAGAAAAAAAAGATTATGTTAATGCTCTTATAAATAAATATAGAAATGAGCAACTGGAGGGGGTTTCACCCCCTACCATACCCCCGAGCGTCGCGGAGACGCCAGAGCAACCACAGCAACCAGAGCCACAGCCTGAGCCACAGCAACCACAGCCAGAGGAGCCACAGCCTGAGCCACAGCAAGAGGAGCGCACCAACGAAGTTGGTGATGCGTCCTTTGGACAGCAACAGCCAGACGAACAAACTGGAGAGGGGCGGGGACTAATGACTTATGAAATAGACGACATAATGAAAAAATATGGATGGTATCTCGGAGCGATAGCCAGTGATGAAATTTACAAACTAAATCCAGAAAAAAGAAAGCGATACGGATTTATTATGAATTTGGACAATCACAAACAAGCGGGGTCTCATTGGATTGCTATATGGATAAGTCTAGATAAAGACAGGAGTGTTGAAGTGTATGACCCTTTAGCACTTTACGAGCCGACGGAAGACTTTCAGCAACAAATGAAAAGACTAATTGACCAAAGCCACCCCGATAGTTATTTATTAATGAAGGTTAATCAAGTAAAACAACAATCAGACACATCAGACAAGTGTGGTTGGCATAGTATGAGGTTTCTTTTAGAGCGGGCAAAAGGTATTAAATTCAAATTTGCCAGTGGTTTCACAGACCTAAAAGAAGAAGAAGCGGAAAAATTAAAAGCACAGAATGGGTATGGTCATTTTGATACATACATATAAAAGATATTTTCTAATATATAGATTTTTGAGGTTGTAGGTGGTTTTTATAAAAAGCACCTACGATGGAGTATAAAGGCGGTCGTTCAAGTTCCATTTACTACATAAATAGTAAAAATAGAATAACGGGAACAGACAGCGACTTTACACATGAAATCAATATGAAGGGGCTAGACAATCCCACACATTGTAAAATTCTTCATATCTATGTTCCAAAGTCGTATTACTCTGTGGCTTCACCATATAATAATTTTACACTCAGCGAAGACGGGTATGAGGCTTTAATTACGATACCTGAGGGAAACTACACAATGAACAACTTAAAAAATAAGTTGTCTGAGACACTGACGGCAGACAGCCCGAATGATTATACTTATGTAGTCTCAAGCAACAATACAAACACAGAAGCGGAGGATGGTAAATTAACATTCAGTGTTTCAAATAACGGAGGTATTCAACCGCGGTTTATATTTGATGCTGATACCCGTATTCATGAAGTTATGGGTTTTGATAGAAACAGCACATATTTCTTTGCTAATGATTTTATTAAATCGCCGAATGTAATTATTTTAACTGGTGAAAAAACTTATTATCTTCAATCGGATTTGGTAAATGAAGGAGATAATCATGTGCTACAAGAAATATACACAGCCAACGAAATTCCTTTTGGGTCTGTCATCTATGATGGCTCTGGAAGCGAATACGGGAAAACATTATCCGCAAGTTCAAATAATGTATTCAGGTTTTACTTGACGGACGAAAACGACCAAGCAATAAATCTTAATGGTCTGGGTATTGTTATGACATTATTGGTTTATCGTGAAACTAATTATTTTAGTTTATTTAATTCATTTTTCAATTTGTTGAAATCCAAGTGATTGATATTTATTTTAATTATTTATTTTTTTCCTATAAATATATTTCGTGTATTAATCAACTTACACCACTTAAAAACAAAACAAAAAATGCCCGTCCAATACGGAGGAGAACTAGTCCATCAGACAAAGGAACTGTTGTCAGGAAAGTATGAATTAAATAAACTTACCAGCCGTGAAGGGTCGGCGAATGTGACTCTCACTACTGTGGGAGGACTGGAAAGCACATTTGAAATTCCTACCCGCCCTTTGAACCTTGCGAGGTCTGTGTTGCGATTTACTTACAAACCAACAAACAATGGTGCTAATACATACAATCGTATTTTTATGGATTGTCTGTCTATGATTAAAACGATTGAACTTCGTAGCCGAAGCGGGCAGTATCTGTGTAATCTTCAACATGTTGGAAATTACACTAAGATGATTTGGAAACCTGAGATTAGTTTTGAAAAATTTAAGGCCTTGGAAAATCACGGAGACTATGATACCGCCACAGAAGGTAAAACTGGGTCTGGTGCGATGCTTCAAAAGTGTAATGTTGGAAAGATTGTTGTAGGAAGTAGAACTGAAAAGAAAGCGATTGCTGATGCTGTTGATACTGCTGGACTAATAACAGCAGTTAATAATTACCATAAAGTCCCGAGTGTGAATGCCCGACGTTTTAACGACAGCGCGACTGCTACAAGCGGTGCGGGAAATTACAACCTTGTTAATGTAGATTATGATGAGGCGAAGTATTTTGAAGGTGGTAGTAATACTGGCGATGACCCTGTTATCAGTGTTAAACTTCCTTTGGGAATGCTGTTTGGAACGATTTTTGAACTTGATAAGACAATCGGTTTTAATGAAATTTGGATATGCGCATTGTGTGGGAGGCGACCAATCGAACTTTCTTCTATGGAACTGATATTAGTGCTATCTCTGCTGGTGCTGCGGCAAGTGCTGTTGGTGCTACTATTTCTGATTTGAATTTGTTTCTCGCAGTGGAAACCGACCCAAATGTAATTCTTGGTGTCCAACAGAAGATCGCTGGTGAAGGATTTCCTTTTAAGATTGAATATCCCATTGCTTGGAAACAAAATCTTCAAACAGCACAGCAAAGTTTCGTTATAAAGATGAACCGCTCACAGGGTGAAAGAATTCGTCGTATTTATACTTCCGCTTTCAACAATACTGAGACTTCTTACACTGCTTTTGATAATGATAACAGAACTGATGGTGTTGCCTACCCAAATACTGCTTCAAAGAAAATTAAGACATACTACACAACCCTTGACGGAACTCGTCTTCAACAATTTGATGTTGATACTTTGAAGAATGAGGATTATATGCTCTTGAAAAATAAATTAAAGGGGAGTGCCATTTTGAATTCAAAGGTGTATCACTACAACTGGTTTCATGTTGATTCCTTTGATAATAACCGCCCGCTGTGCGATAAGGATGCCGACGGCTATGAGGTAAGTGGTCTGAGCCTTGACACTGAACGACGATATGTATTCTCTTCAACCACTGCGGGAAACAATCTCAATCACTACACATTCGCCATTCTTCAACGAAGTGTGCTTGTTAAGGGGATGAAATCCTAATGTCGTAAGAGGTAATGATTAATTTTGTTAGTTAATTTATTTTTTTAAATAATATACAACAATGAGCCACCAACGAAATTTAATAACACAAAATCCAGACGGAGACTTTATAAATGTAAAAGTTGGATATGATGGCAATATTGAAACCAATAGTATGAAAACCGCTTTCGGTGAAGCACTAACAAGCCAACTTACTCCAGTTGTTCAGGAAATTTTTCCATACACTATTAATACACGAATATGGTCATTAACTCAGACAAATGCGAGTGTTTCTTTCAATAGTAATATGGCAGAGTTAGCAAATCAAGCAAAAAATACTTCAACCGCTATCCTAGCAAGTAAAAGAAGAATAAAATATCGGACGGGTATGGGTGTTGTTGGTCGCTTCCTTGCTATATGGACAACTGATGACACAAAATCCTATTATTCGTGTGTAGGAATTGACGAAAGTGATTTTTCTAATGGTTTTTATTTTTATAAAACTAATGTCGGGATGAGTATTCTACATGCCAAAGTAGGGGCTACAACTTATATTCAACAAGCAAACTGGGATGACCCGTGTAATGGAACAAAAGATATGCCCGTTATTAATTGGAGTAAAGGAAATGTATTCCAAATTCAATTTCAATATTTAGGCTTTGGTGCTATAAGGTTTTTTATTGAAAATCCTACGACAGGAGAATTTCAATTAGTCCATACTATTAAGTATGCGAATGCCAACACAGGTGTAAGTCTAAGAAACACTACTTTACTATTTACCGCACTAATGAGGAATGATGCTGCTATCGGAATTCAAACTCTTAAAACAGCAAGTGTTGGATTATTTATTGAAGGAAGTAATACAATAAACACAAGTATAACAAACGAAGGGGAAGGAAGTAAAGCAGCAAACACAACTGAAAGCCCTATTATTAGTATCAGGAATAAAGCAACATTTGATGCGGGCGGTGCTAATTTAACAAATTATTCAAATGTTTATCCCACTTTGATAAGTATTACAAATGAAGATAGTAAGGCGTGTGTAGTAAGAATGGTATTGAATGGAACACTAACTGGAGCGGGTTTTGCAGATGTTGATACTAAGTATTCAATTGTCGATACTGATACAAAGGCGAGTGCCGTTGCCAACGGAACAACAATTTTTAAACTATATGTAAATTCTCAATCAACTCAACAAATAAATCTTAGAAATTATGATATATATCTGTCTCCTAGTGATGTATTGACTTTTACACAAAAATCCGTTGCTACTGCTAATAATGGTTCAAATGTTAATGTTATCGCTAACTTCATAGAAGACCAATAAAGCAAAAAAAATTAATTGAATAAAATAAATATCAATGATTTAAATAATTTTTTATGGCATCCACATTTTGGCACCACTGCTGTTGAACTAACCATTCAAGGTATGGTTTATCAATTTTGGCTACATCTTCAATGTTTTTGTGTGCATATTTTCCATATTGAAGAACAACATCTTTCTTTAATATACATCCTTCTTCTGTACATGTAGCATTCGCTATTTCTTCGCCAACATTAGCCTTTATTTCGGTAATTCCAGTCTCTTTTAAATCAGTCGCCTTAAAAGGAGTGCTCGGCTCTTCAACCAACACGTTTTCTAAAGGTATAACTACTTTCACATTGTCATCACGTGGTTTATATTGCTCATAGAAAGAAACAATGTCAGGCTTAGTCCATTTAATCGTGGGCTTTTTAATAGAAACATCAAGGTTCCATTTGTCAATTTCATTTAAGTAGTCCTGTTTGGTTGACAGGTCAGTCATGATATTTTAGAATTGCGCTTCGTGCTACGCACTCTCGCTTATTCTAAAACATCGAAAAAAAATTTAAAGAAAAAATAATTAAAAGAAAACGATGTTTTGTGATGACGAAGTCAGAACAAAATATCAAATATATTTTTTTACTTCACTTTTAATGTCTGTAAATTTATCAAACCACGGCTGTTTCATAACCCATTCTAGGTATGGCTTATCAATAACCGCACATCTTGAATTTTCTTACCTTTATATTTACCAAATGGAAAAGTATCCTTTGGCTTGCCTTCTCTACTTTTTTCAATTGCCTTAATTTCTTCGTCAATCATTTGTTGAACATCTCTTACTGAAAAGAATTCCTTATTCTTCTCAATTGAAAGTCGTCCAAATTTTTCAGATAGTCTGGTGAGGGTGGTCATTGGTCTATATAGAGTGGTAAATAATTTTATGGAAAAAAATTAATTATTTGATATTTTATTTTTTTAAAATCCAAAAGGTCTAGTTTCAATCGCATTCTCTACAATTCCGATAACTTGTCTTTTCGTATATGTAAAACTAAATATCTTTTCTAAGTATTCGCTTGTTATTTTTTTCTTTTGTTTATCTCGCGTTATCTTGTTGTTTTCTATTATAACTACTTTTCCAGATTTCTCAATTCGCTTTGCAATCCGTAATTCTTCATCAGTCTCCAAAAATTCAGCCAGTTCATTTTTACCATTCTCAAATAATTCAGTGTTCGTAATACCTAGCCCACAACTTATTACACTTAACATATTCGGTAAATTCAATGCTTTTTTTGTTTCATAGTTCATACTAAATCCTTTTAATTTCATACTGGCTTTACCATTACTTAATAAGTATCCATGACATTTCGGCCCTCCTCCCACAAAGGTTTTTATTTTTGCTCCTTTCAATTCATCAGTCCAATCTCCCAGTAAATCGCCTGTCTCTACATCCACCTCATTAATTTCTTTGTTAGTCGTATATATTACACTGTCTGTTTCATGATACAATATCCTATTACCTAATTGGTCCATCATATTGTACATTCTCGCGTGGCATGTAGTAAATAAAGCAACCACAATATTTGTTTTAATCGGGTCGCTCACCGCATCCTGTTTTAAGTCATAACTGGCTTCTACAATTTGGTCGTTAATTATGTTAATATTTATATTATCCACTGATTTATCGTTCAATAGTTTGTATAAGGTATCTTTATCCTTTATCATTTTATTCTGTGTTTTATTTTGTTTCTGTCCAAACTTGCCCCATAAAGAGTTCAAGCATAACTTAGCCACTGCTCGCCGTCCTTCGTTTTTAAATATTTTGCTTTCATCCATCTTAACTCCCATTTTAACTTCCATGCTGTTTATGTAATTTTGCTTTTCTGCTTCCGTATTACATCCCGCTGGATATCCGCTGGACTCTTGTTTTACTTTCAAGAATGTCTTTATGTACTCTTTGAATAAGCTACTGCTTTGTTCTTTCCAGTGCCATACTTCATATACTTTTATCAACTTATACCCTTTGTCTAAGGCCTTATACATTTCTGGAGTTGCCCATGTACCAGTTATTGCTCGTTCTTTATCTGTGTGCTTACATTCTCCGTGTTGCTCGGTCATTCCGCACTTATCGCATAAGTAATACATCATCTTACCTCTGTCCGCCTTCGGTAAGACTGGGTGTAGTAAGCCTCTAGGTGGTAGCATCTTAACCTTAGCCACTCCGAAATATTCTCTGTTTATAATTTTGTTTTTCATCTCATCGGAAGGGGCTGTGCCCCTTTCCAAACCCGCGGGGGTATGGTAGGGGGTGGAACCCCCTCCATCGTCATTATTCGGTCTAATAATTATATGGTGCCCGCTTGGATAAAGGTCGTAATACATCACTGTCGGATAAAGTGAGCATATGTCAATATATTTCGCATACTCATTATCATGTCGTGATTTCCAATATAATTTCAGAGCATTCACTCTACCTCCAAACATTGCCTCTCGTGGGTTTAGTCCTTCTTGTTCAGTAATTCGTTCGTTTGTATCCTCTGCCAGTCTTTCACTGGTTTTCATCAGGCTCCATTCACACTCCCAGATACTTATTACTTTCGCTTGTTCGTTAAGTTGTTTTTCTGTTCTCATTGTCTCCTTGTATAGTTCGCCCATTGTCTTATTTTTCTTCACATTCAAAGCATTGCTATTCCAACACTTATCACATCCGTGCCAATGACACCCGTAAAACTCATAAGCGGTTTTGTTTTTCTCATCCCATCCATCTACATACACACGAGATTGCCCAAGTTGAAACAATTTTTTACCTCCGTTGAATGCGTGTTTAATATCGGTTTTGTCTAACCTGCTTCTGTATGCTAACCATTCTACACAAGCCCTAGAAGTCATCCTGTTTGCTTTTCCGCTTTCAATATCGCAATTGAATTCTCTGGCATAAACTTAGCACGATACAAAGCCATAAGACAACTCGCAATAGTTGTATATTGAAAAGGGTCAATACCAAACTCTAGAAACTGGTTTCTAAAATCTATACAACCCTTCCTCAGTATATCAACATCTGAATGACAATACTCTGCGATTTCCTTCGCCATATCAAAGTGGTTATGTGTTTTCACTTGTTCGTCATACCATTCAAGAAATTCTTTTCGTTTATCTCCTCGCATCGTGTCGTAGCCGTAATGTTTCTTATGTGGCATTACACCGACATAGTTTCTATTTTTTGCCGTATTGAAGAAGTGCGGGAAGAAACCTTTCTTAAGTTCCGTAAGCCCGAATGTCTTTCGAAAGTCTGACAATGGCATCGTAAGAAAACTTAGGCTGTCTATAAAGCGATACTTCTTAAGTGTCATCATCATCATAATCTTACCACCTTCATAGATTACGAATGGAGTTTGTCCATTATCAACCAACCACTTAAGAATAAACTGACAATCATAACCGCGGGCATTGTGCGCAATAAATGTAAATCCGCTGTGTTTAGTGTCAAAAGCCCAATTACAGAAATCTTGAATGTTCTTGTGAATTACTGGCGGTTCCTTTGCATCGTAATACTGGCTTTCCGCATGATTAACAATGTGCTCGCCTGTGTCCTGTGTCGCTTCAAAGTCAAAGAATATGTATTGCTCTGACGGCGGTAAGATTTCTTTTTGGACTATTTCACATTGGTGTTCAAGCGGTTTCACTAGTTTGCAATTTCGGCATTCGCATATCCGCATTTGTGCTCATCCTTCTTTCTGTAATTAAGACCGCACGATTTACATTTCGCTTTAACATCGCAGTTTGTCTTCATGTGGTTATTAAATCATTCAGTGTTTGGAAACTTTCTATTACACTTCTCACATTCTTTCCACTGGCTCTTGTCATTTATTCCCTTACATCCGTTGGTTTCACAGATACAACATTTGGCTTCACAGGCGTGTCTTTTTTGGTATCCCCTTAGACACAACTCGCAGAAGTTTTCCTTTCCTAGCATAGACTTCATGTTAGTTATGGCATCGTAATGTCATTCAGTCTTTAGAATGTAAAGGTTAGTCAGCCATTCGCAGTTCGCATCAAGTATTTCTGTTTTATAAATGATTTCGTCAGGAAATTCAACAATAACCAGATTGTATTTAATGTGATTAGCAAATGTATTAATTTCTGGTATCCCACACACATCCTTAATGACCTTTGTTTCATCGTGTAAAGCATCTGCCATTTCCTGCTGTATCTTTCTTTTACCCATTAGTATCGTCTTGAATTTGGGATGTTTTTCAATTTTTGCTTTGACTACAACGATTGCTCGTGCTAAACATAAGTTATCGCTGTTGGTAATACAGATTGCTCCTTTCTTTCTGTATATATCCAAATTTGTTCAAAACATGTAGCCTTGTACCACCCGTATGCATTTTAACAGATTTCAACATAAATTTTAATTTATCAAAGTTTATTCCGTTCTCATCCATGTAAAGACTTTCGTTGCTTTGAAATATTGCTGACAATCTTTCTAAAACTTTTTCAACCGAGATTTGATTAACTTTGTGTAAGCCTGTTGATACTTTTCCATAGTAATCAACAAACTCAATACCTAGGCTAACTTTATCTTCGGGTGCTTGTCGTTTTATAAAGTCGTTCAACACAATCTCAATAAATCTTATTACATCGCGCATCGTAAATGATCGAAAGTTGCCGTTAATCCTTACCACATATCTGCTTTCATTTATTCCTAGTTCGTGTTCCTTGCTGTCGTCCCTCATGATATCATAATTTCCATACCTCAACAAGTCTCTGTAATTTTCTTTCATTTCTTTTTTCTCTTCAATCGTAGGTAAAGGTGGTGCTATTGGTATAGCATGGTGTTAAAAATACACCGCACCTCTTACTTAGTTCAAGTAGTTTTGGGCTGTCGGTGTATCAATTTTATACCCCCTTACATTCGGCTTGATATATAGCACATCCCGACCCCTGACAGACTTGATTTCGTAATTTATCTTATATTTCCTTAATCTATCCAACCTGTAGACCTTGCCGTTATACGTGTGTGTCTCCATGTTTGATAATAGTATATCAAGGAAAATATAATTTTATAAAATTAAAATATTTGTCTGCCTCAATCGGTCGTCCCCTCGTGGCCTCGTGTGTGCCCCTATATATAAGGACCCTCCTTGTCTTTAAATGGAAATTCAGTGGTTTCCGCAGAGAAACCTTTTTGATTATCAATACTTACCATACCCGCAACCGCAGTGGCAGTTATGTTCCATGTATCCACACATATTACATCTATCATCTTCATCTTTCTTTATTCTGTCCA
>WBZZ01004938.1:202500-257500 GCA_019918135.1 Paulinella micropora
GTTCTACCATCTGGGCCCTGTCGCCAGTTCGATTCCAGTCGGTGCCACCAGTATTTTCATTGAACATACCGGTCCGTCTGGAAGTGTTGGAACTGCCCTTGCGGGGGTGTCATTAGAGCCTATCGTCAATTCTTCGTACTCCCCTCACGGGTGAGACGATGGAGGCGCATGTGCAGAAATGCATCAGCCATTGACAGAGAAGCACTATTATTATTATTATTATTATCCCTGAAAGATATTGGGAGTAGGGGGCGGGGGGTTTGGGGGGAGGGGGAAAATGAACATTGTGTACCCCCCACCCACCCACCCCCCGCCCCCCCCACCCGCATTTTCGCACCCTTGTCGGAATAAATCATGGTTTGTGGGAAGAAGGAGTTGAGAGCTCATATTTGCAGGGTGGCTAGCCCCAGACTCGATGTTGATGCTGATATAATTTCTTTGGAATTCACGTGAATATTTGCGTTAAGGGGAGTGTCCAGAATGCGAAAATTCCTTGTTTTTTTTAGCCTATTTTCTGCACTTTCGTCGGAATAAATCATGGTTTGTGAACCAGGAGGAGTTGGGAGCTCATATTTTTAGGGTGGCTAGCCTCAGGCTCTATGTTGATGCTGGTATAATTTTTTTGAATTCACGCAATTATTTGCGTTAGGAGAGTGTCCTGAATGCCAAAATTCCGTTTTTTTGGGAGTACTTGCCGGTACCTCCGGCAATTGAACGTACCAGAGGGAGTTAGCGGCTGATATTTGGTATATCTAACAATTCTTGATGAGCTCTCTTCGACAATATAAAAATTGTGGCGCCGGTGGCCTACACACCGGAAAAGTGAGGTTTCTGCGCCACCAGGCGCCGTTTGCGCACACCTGAGGGAGTTTGAGGCTGATGTTTGGTGTACCCGACCCCTCTCGATGCGCTCTGTTCGGAGATAAAAAAGCTTTGGTGGCGGGTGGCACAAAAACCAGAGATTTTAGGTTTCTGTGCCACCACAGCTTACACTTGCGTTCTTCTGGTACCTCCGGCAATTGAACGTACCCTGTCGACGGGAAAGGGGGGGTCCGGGGGGCGAACCCCAGCCCGGGGGGGGGGGGGGGGGGGGTGCGCGGAGCGCACCGACAACCATCCTTTCAGGTGTTGGCGCAGCCCCTAGTTATTAATATTATTAATATTATTATTATTATTATTATTATTATTATTATTATGGAGGCACATGTCCAGGATCTGAATCTGATGCTATAGTCTGAGGAAGCCTATTATTATTATTATTATTATTGTTATTATTAATGGCACCGCGATAGCCCAGTGGTTAAGGTCTACCATCTGGGACCTGTCGCCAGTTCGATTCCCGTCGGGGCCAGTATTTTCAAAGGATATTTTCTTTGAAAGTATTGGTCTGTCTGGAAGGCTTGGAGCTGCCTTGCGGGGGTGTCAGTAGAGCCTATCGTCAAATCTTCGTACTCCCCTCGCGGGTGAGACGATGGAGGCACATGTGCAGAAATGCATTCGCCATTGACAGAGAAGCACTATTATTATTATTATTATTATTATTATTATTATTATTATTATTATTATTATTATGGACACCGTGATAGCCCAGTGGTCAAGTTCTACCATCTGGGCCCTGTCGCCAGTTCGATTCCCGTCGGTGCCACCAGTATTTTCATTGAACATACCGCTCCGTCTGGACCAGTATTTTCATTGAACATACCGGTCCGTCTGGAAGTGTTGGAACTGCCCTTGCGGGGGTGTCATTAGAGCCTATCGTCAATTCTTCGTACTCCCCTCACGGGTGAGACGATGGAGGCGCATGTGCAGAAATGCATCAGCCATTGACAGAGAAGCACTATTATTATTATTATTATTATTATTATTATTATTATTTTGGACACCGTGATAGCCCAGTGGTCAAGTTCTACCATCTGGGCCCTGTCGCCAGTTCGATTCCCGTCGGTGCCACCAGTATTTTCATTGAACATACCGCTCCGTCTGGACCAGTATTTTCATTGAACATACCGGTCCGTCTGGAAGTGTTGGAACTGCCCTTGCGGGGGTGTCATTAGAGCTTATCGTCAATTCTTCGTACTCCCCTCACGGGTGAGACGATGGAGGCGCATGTGCAGAAATGCATCAGCCATTGACAGAGAAGCACTATTATTATTATTATTATTATTATTATTATTATTATTATTATTATTATGGACACCGTGATAGCCCAGTGGTCAAGTTCTACCATCTGGGCCCTGTCGCCAGTTCGATTCCCGTCGGTGCCACCAGTATTTTCATTGAACATACCGATCCGTCTGGACCAGTATTTTCATTGAACATACCGGCCCGTCTGGAAGTGTTGGAACTGCCCTTGCGGGGGTGTCATTAGAGCTTATCGTCAATTCTTCGTACTCCCCTCACGGGTGAGACGATGGAGGCGCATGTGCAGAAATGCATCAGCCATTGACAGAGAAGCACTATTATTATTATTATTATTATTATTATTATTATTATTATTATTATTATTATGGACACCGTGATAGCCCAGTGGTCAAGTTCTACCATCTGGGCCCTGTCGCCAGTTCGATTCCCGTCGGTGCCACCAGTATTTTCATTGAACATACCGATCCGTCTGGACCAGTATTTTCATTGAACATACCGGCCCGTCTGGAAGTGTTGGAACTGCCCTTGCGGGGGTGTCATTAGAGCTTATCGTCAATTCTTCGTACTCCCCTCACGGGTGAGACGATGGAGGCGCATGTGCAGAAATGCATCAGCCATTGACAGAGAAGCACTATTATTATTATTATTATTATTATTATTATTATTATTATTAGTGGCACCGCGATAGCCCAGTGGTCAAGTTTAATACCATCTAGGACCTGTCGCCAGTTCGATTCCCGTCGGTGCCAGTATTTTCAAAGTATGTTTTCTTTGAAAGTATTGGTCTGTCTGGAAGGCTTGGAGCTGCCTTGCGGGGGTGTTAGTAGAGCTATCGGTCAAATCTTCGTACTCCCCTTACGGGTGAGACGATGGAGGCACATGTGTAGATTTGCATTTGCCATTGACAGAGAAGCACTATTATTATTATTATTATCATTATTTGGACACCGTGATAGCCCAGTGGTCAAGTTCTACCATCTGGGCCCTGTCGCCAGTTCGATTCCAGTCGGTGCCACCAGTATTTTCATTGAACATACCGGTCCGTCTGGAAGTGTTGGAACTGCCCTTGCGGGGGTGTCATTAGAGCCTATCGTCAATTCTTCGTACTCCCCTCACGGGTGAGACGATGGAGGCGCATGTGCAGATTTGCATCAGCCATTGACAGAGAAGCACTATTATCATTATTATTATCATTATTATCATTATTTAGGGAGTACATAGGCCATCGGTCCCTTTCCATAGGCTGATTGGTGTAAAGCTCCTAGAGTAATGTTCTATGCCGTCACTTCCTTTATTCCACCGATTGGTGTGGAGACTTTCCTTATGGAATGGAGGACTGGATGCACATGGCCTTTTGGCTCAGCAATTGGCAGGAGATACATTATTATTATTATTATTATTATTATTATCATTATTATTATTATGGAGGCACATGTCCAGGATCTGGATTTGATGCCATAGTCTGAGGAAGTATTATTCTTATTATTATTATTATTATTATTAATATGATTATTATGATTAATTATTATTATTATTATTATTATTATTATTATTATTGTGGCACCGCGATAGCCCAGTGGTTAAGGTCTACCATCTGGGACCTGTCGCCAGTTCGATTCCCGTCGGGGCCAGTATTTTCAAAGGATATTTTCTTCGAAAACATTGGTCTGTCTGGAAGGCTTGGAGCTGCCTTGCGGGGGTGTCAGTAGAGCCTATCGTCAAATCTTCGTACTCCCCTCGCGGGTGAGACGATGGAGGCACATGTGCAAAAATGCATTCGCGATTGACTGAGAAGCACTATTATTATTATTATTATTATTGTTATTATTTGTGGCACCGCGATAGCCCAGTGGTTAAGGTCTACCATCTGGGACCTGTCGCCAGTTCGATTCCCGTCGGTGCCAGTATTTTCAAAGTATATTTTCTTTGAAAGTATTGGTCTGTCTGGAAGGCTTGGAGCTGCCTTGCGGGGGTGTCAGTAGAGCCTATCGTCAAATCTTCGTACTCCCCTCGCGGGTGAGACGATGGAGGCACATGTGCAGAAATGCATTCGCCATTTACTGAGAAGCACTATTGTTATTATTATTATTATTATTATTATTATTATTATTATTATTATTATTATTGGACACCGTGATAGCCCAGTGGTCAAGTTCTACCATCTGGGCCCTGTCGCCAGTTCGATTCCCGTCGGTGCCACCAGTATTTTCATTGAACATACCGGTCTATTTCTGGACCAGTATTTTCATTGAACATACCGGCCCGTCTGGAAGTGTTGGAACTGCCCTTGCGGGGGTGTCATTAGAGCTTATCGTCAATTCTTCGTACTCCCCTAGGGTGAGACGATGGAGGCGCATGTGCAGATTTGCATCAGCCATTGACAGAGAAGCACTATTATTATTATTATTATTATTATTATTCAGGGAGTACATAGGCCATCGGTCCTTTCCATGGGCTGATTGGTATAAAGCTCCTAGAGTAATGTTCTATGCCGTCACTTCCTTTATTCCACCGATTGGTGTGGAGACTTTCCTTATGGAATGGAGGACTGGATGCACATGGCCTTTTGGCTCAGCAATTGGCAGGAGATACACTATTATTATTATTATTATCATTATTATTATTATTATTGGACATCGTGATAGCCCAGTGGTCAAGTTCTTCCATCTGGGCCCTGTCGCCAGTTCGATTCCCGTCGGTGCCACCAGTATTTTCATTGAACATACCGCTCCGTCTGGACCAGTATTTTCATTGAACATACCGGCCCGTCTGGAAGTGTTGGAACTGCCCTTGCGGGGGTGTCATTAGAGCTTATCGTCAATTCTTCGTACTCCCCTCACGGGTGAGACGATGGAGGCGCATGTGCAGAAATGCATCAGCCATTGACAGAGAAGCACTATTATTATTATTATTATTATTATTATTATATATTATTTGGACACCGTGATAGCCCAGTGGTCAAGTTCTGCCATCTGGGCCCTGTCGCCAGTTCGATTCCCGTCGGTGCCACCAGTATTTTCATTGAACATACCGGTCCGTCTGGAAGTGTTGGAACTGCCCGTGCGGGGGTGTCATTAGAGCCTATCGTCAATTCTTCGTACTCCCCTCACGGGTGAGACGATGGAGGCGCATGTGCAGATTTGCATCAGCCATTGACAGAGAAGCACTATTATATATTATTACATATATAATTAGATATATAATTAGATATAGATTCATCCATACATTGCTTTGTTACAGTATGCACTTACATACATACATACATACTTATGCGTGCATACATACATACATACATACACACATACGAACATGCATGCATACATACATACATACATACATACATAGATATACATACATACATACATACATACCTGCATACCTGCATACATACATACATACACTACACACATACATACCGTACATAGTGTACATACCGTACATACTGTGCATACCAAATATGCATACATACATATATACATATACATACATACATACATGCATGCATTCAGACATATGAATATTTGTGTATATGTATGTACATTTATCCATGGATTGCCTTTGTTCGCGCTTTTGCCCAGCATACATGAGTGTCTGTTGGATATGTTGTCTATCTATGGCATCATGTGCTGCCTTTCCAGAGGACGCAAACCCCACAGGGCTATCTGTGTTTATACATCTGCTTTGTATTCCCCTCAGTTTGCCAACTCTCTGTCAATTTCAGATGTCTCTAATTTTTGCCAACTCTCTGTTTCTTGATTCCAGCTGTCTCAAAATGTCCCTATAGCCTAATAGCCCCTCTTTTTCTGAAAGGTGATCTTGAACAATGGGTGAGACTGACTTCGAAGCGCAACAGCAAACGCACAGGTTGAAATGTATTCCTGGCAATCCCAACTGCAACCACAAGTGGCACAAGTCTTTTCGACCAGATGGACTTTTCTTCTATCGGTGTAGCGAGTGTGTCGCACAGGCGTGGGGGGATGTGGACATCAAGGATGCTGTGTAGCTTCGTTTCCGATCCACGGCCCCAGCTTTCGATGATTCGATGAATCAGAGGCATCCTTGAAGTTCTCTGTGGCATAATTCTTTCGGTCCTTTTGGCAACGGTCATCCACAAGGCAGTTTAAGCTATGGAGATTCTCATTGTTTACAGTACATGCTTGACATCGTTGTGTGGTAATCTTTCTGTGGTGTCCTCTGATGTAGTTATACATATTTATGACTCGTGATCTCATACCAACAGAGTGCTTGAGTCACTACCAGTTACTTTTGGCTCTCAAGTCACTTTCTTTCTTGCCACTCCTCCATTTCTTTCTCTCTTTCTTTCCTGTGGCAATGTAATTGTTAAATCATGAGGCACAGTAAACAACCCAGCCGGAGGAGGAAAGATAACGGGCACCTGGAGGACCAGCGCCGGAAGACTCCACACACATATGCATACACACATACATACAGTGGGCTCATACAGACATACATACATATATACGTACATACATAGATACTGTCTGATACATACTGAATCAATTGCATACATACATACTAGATAAATCACTCATACTCAATACCGGTATATAATATACGTACATGTACCTATCTATGACGTGATAACAACATACTGTGACTATGACATATTATTTAATCATTAATAATAATACACTGATTTGTAACACACTGAACGATTCCTCCCAATATATTCCCTCATAATTTAACAACACGTTTGCCGGCTCTGGCCGAAAAGAATATATTTATTGATGCCTATCCTTTGATACAACTAATTCAATCCACTCCGCTAGTAACCCAATCCTCTGCTCTTATATAAATAAGGATCAAAGATGGTAGGAAAATGTGGGAGCCATTCCTGGTGGGTCAAATACAAACAAAGTGTTGGGGAGGGATCTGCCTCTTGCGACAATTTATTCTTCTTTGATGTGGATCGGGGATTTCACGACGACCATCTGATTGTTCTGTTGAACTACCGCTAATCCCGTTTCAGGTAGCTACAAGCACGTAACTGAGGTGAGTGTTGTAAGTTGTGTGTGAGTCGTACACCTGGATCGGCTCTCAGTTTGCACCTGAAAGTTCCATCAAAACCTCACTTATACTCAGTTTTGATGCTACCTTTGGCAATTTTGAATGTCTCGGGATTGTGTTTCATCCTGACGAAAACGTCCTTATGTGGTGATTGTGACTCACTGTTATTATCATATTTCCATATATTAATTGCTTCGGATTTCCCTCATAACTGTATTAAATACAGTAAAGGTAATATTAATTACTGTAAGTAACGTATAATTTGATCGACTCTGAATAATGTTTTCCATATCACCACCTGTATTTTGCCACTTTCCATATTCAATTTCCAATATCCTTCAAATAACTTTTATCGTATTAATATTAACCGGTGTGATTAGTCCAACTGCATTCACATCTCTATACTGATCTTGCTTGGTATCTTTCAAAATTGTCTAATCATGTGCCTTAGTTAACAGTTCGCTGCCGTCCCCTAACTTGTATAGGCAATATACAATCTAAGCAGGCACGCTCGCAAGCAGGCACGGTGTCAGTTCAGAGATCGGTTACTACACCTTGTCGTTCTCATTATTAGTATTTAAATTACTGTTTAGGTAAACAAATCTGAAGTACTGACAACTAGATTACGGTTTTACCCTTTTGATTAATTAAGTGAAAACATATTCATGGCAGGTGATGAGCCAGCCATTAGTAAGCTATCGCTTAAGGTCCCCCGCCTCCCTACTCACGTCACAAGAAGCATCGAGCACGCCTACAAATTCGACAACTTCCGCTGGAGTACGCTACAGTTCTGCGAGGGTGTCGACCCACTGTTCCTGATCTTCCTGCGAGATGTCAACTCGCCTCTGACCAACGCTGAGCTGAAGCTGATAATTACTTCTGATGCTGCCCCTGCCCCACCCGCGGTAGGCACTCATGCTGACATGAGGCTTGCTGTCTTTGCACTGCCTGCAAACCCCACCTTCGAACAACTGCAAAACTGCTTTGACCCTCTGACTCGTCTGAAACTGTCTGTGAAAACTCGATCGATAATCGCTGAATCTGTCAACTGGGTCGCACGTCAATTTCTTTTTTCGTAACGAAGAAACCGCCGCCTTGCATCACAATACAGTATCCTTGTCTTTGTAGCTGCACCGCCGAGAAGAGCACCCTATCCAAACGTTTCGATGCAATATGCATCCTCCATCTTCACTTGTTGAGACTGTCCTTCCCCCGACATTCCGACAAACCTCTTCCCCATGACTGTCGCTTTTGTAGGCCCATCTATTCCTCTTAGGTCCAGCCCCTCGTCAGCTTTGTCTTGCAACATTGACGCGTTCGGAACCAGGTGTTTCGATGAGCCACTATCGAGGTAGATCGCCCTTTCTTCTTGTTCTTCACCTCTAACCGCCATCATGCTCGCAGGGTCATATTCCATAGGGGTGTTAGGCGGTTTTCTTTCCTCTTCTATCTCGCCTTCATCGACAGCATCCGTAGGTAGACATTCTCCCCCATCCACTCCAACCGTAATAGTTGTATGCATCTCATCCCATGTCCCCGCCTTCCTTTCTCCTGTTGCAGCCACTCCACTCGACACCTGACCCCGTCGTATAGCCGATTGCAGACCCGTCTGGTCCTCTTCTTCTTCACCTGGTCACGTCGAAGTCACACTCGCCGTCTTCTTTTCTTCCACAATAGCGTATGGCGGCGGGATTGTCGCGCTCTCGAAGCAACATCCTCTCGTTATCATTCCCAGCCCTCTCCATTGCTTTCATGAGAGCTTCCCAGCTGATGTCGATCCATTCAGCCGCGTCTGTCGTAGGACTTATCATTAGGGTTCTGTTGTATCTCGGCATCATCCCCGTCTTGCCCGTGTCCGGCCGTTCATGAAAGAAACGTAGCATCCATTGAAACGCCAAGTCCGCCCGCATTACAGTTATAGTTGACGCATGCCCACCAAGTCCCCTTGCTGGGGCCATAGCTTCCTTGTCCAGCACAGCTTGCCACGAGGACTTGACTCCCTCCGTGTGAGTATGCTTGCAGAGTACTTTATGAGTTCTCCAGTCCTGCCCTTGACACCACCTTCCACAGTAGTAGACCATTTTGCAGTGGCCACATTTCTTTGCTGCTTCTTTGGCGCAGAACTCGCACTCCCTTGGTACTCTCTTGAGTAGCCCTTCTGCAGTATCAACGCCTGCTCCTTTTTCCAGCCCTTTGACATAATCCTCTCAGTTGTGCGGCACGACTTTGAAGTTATAAAACCATCTCCAGTATCGTAGTTCACTCAAACAGGCGTTATTAAAGCACGTCCAGTAGTCTTCTATATTTATTTTTCCATTGTTGCCGTCTCCCGGTGCATCCACTTCTTCCTCTCCAATGTAGATCATCGGGCTTGTCGCAGCCATTAATGCAAATGCCTTCTTCCGTCCGGCGTCTTTCGCCCCAACTTCGATGAGACCTCCCCGTCCGCAGCCGGTGCAGTAGGCATCCATCGTTCGTGGGATCTCCATGTCGTTGGTAGACACTGCCAAACACGACACGACCGGCGCACCGTTGTTGGCTTTCTTCCCGGCACCCTTGTCCCCCGGCCTAGCGTTGTCTTGGCTCGCGCTTCCGTTATCACTCTGCCTTTGGTTTGCGTTCGCCTTCTGGTTTCCGCTTGGCGGCATCTTCTTCCGGTACCTGTCCTTCAATGTAGGACATCTTCTTCCCTGGTGGTCATGTCCCGGGATCCGGCACTTTATAGTACAAGTAAAGTACTTGTGCGGGTTGCCGCAGTTGTAGCATTCTAGCTTTCTCCCTTCCTTTGCCGCTACATCCCTTGTCTTCTGCTGCTGCGTAGCAACCATTGCTGTCCCCAACGCTTTCTCTTCCCTTGACATAGCTTCATTTGCTATCACTCTCCTCTCGAAGAGCTGCTTGAAGTCGTCCCATGCAGCCGAAGGTGTAGCCACTTGAGCGTCCAGGAATGATTTCCACAGGCTCCTTTGTTCGCACTTTCCAAGTTCAGTCTTAATAAACTGCATTCTCATTGTAGCACTTATCGGTTCCGCATGAGAGTAAGCAATCATATTTGTTACATTATTTTACCACTTATATGGTCATTTTCACGTCATAACATTTACATTTGACCTGATCATATCTATTACCGACTTACATATTTGCCTATCATATTTATTAATCAACACAATAATATTACCATTATTCAATACCCGTTACCGGTTTACTCATATCGGACCATACTGTACCATCACCATAAATTGTGGTCACACGACTCAGAATAATATTTATGGTATTTATTGAATCTAGTAAACTTGTGGTATAGAAATTAATATCAACTTCAACCATTGATTAAATTTCATTATCCTTCTGAAGAACTTTGTACAAAGTACCTCAGCTCGAAACGTTATTCAAGTTAGCAACCGGCTTAATGTCAACTGTTACACTTACTGGTTATGGAGCCTTGGACGCTCCGCGTTACCAACTGAAGATCCCCAAGTTCCCGAAGAAGCCTATCGACGAATTCGATTTATGGAAATTCCAGATCTTCATTCCTACTCGGACTGGATGCAAGATACGTCTTACTCCTCCAAGACCCGGAATCGCCCTACACGATACTGGAAATATCAACGATTTACTCATCGATGAGAAAGACACCCACCCTCCCAACCCCTGGAACGGCCAAAGCTGCAACATCGGAACGCCCGTCAACACTCAGCTCAAGAAAGGGTACTAAGGGTACAACTCGATCTGGAAGATCTGACCAGGAGGAGGAGGAAGCTAGCTCGAGCAGCTCAAGCTCAACAAGCTCGACTGAAGCTGATGGTAAGACAACCACCTTCTCGACCCCGGCTCCCACCCGCCCTAGCTGGCCTATTTACTGCAGCATATATGAAGGCACAGATACAAGTCCGCTGCTTCCTTATTGAAGCATGTCAAGAATCAACTGCGTTACTCACCGTACAGCGAGCAGGAAATGATCCAGCACGCATCTGGTCTGCCCTGTGCGAACGCTTTGGCAGTCAAGGCTCAGTCTCTG
The DNA here is from genome assembly GCA_019918135.1 of Paulinella micropora. NCBI lineage: Eukaryota > Cercozoa > Imbricatea > Euglyphida > Paulinellidae > Paulinella > Paulinella micropora. Next base: position 213,689 of record WBZZ01004938.1, read on the forward strand.
TGGCCCGCCTACAGATGCAACTATTTGAAGACAAGATACGAAATGGGAAGCAACTACCGACATGGATGGAGAAGCTTACCCAACGCTTCGAACGTCTACAAGCGCGGCGTGCCCTTACCTGACGAGTTCCAAGTTGTGTTCCTGCTCTTCAAGATCAAGGAGTGTTCTACTCTTACCTTGGGCGACGTAGGGGTACAATGCATTGGTCTAGGTCTGATAGTGACAAACCTGACTATAAAGAAATATGTTCACTTATTCTGCAATCATATCATGCTAATCAATTGATTGCTGCACCCTCTAGGTCCTCGACAGCATTGCCCACTGCGACCCCGCCCGCTACCGTCAACAAGGACATCGTCTGCCTCAACTGTAACAAGAAGAGCCACATCGCGGCGCAATGCAGGGCTACTTGCACCAAACGTCTGTGTTTGGGCCGACCGCGACACACCGGAGCAGAATGTCCCATCCGTAGAAGACCTTCGAACCAGAACCGGAACCGTGTGCCCTACAGCAATGGCGGAGGACGAGGAAAAGGACCCAACCAACGAGGCAGAGGAGGACGACCGAAATCTGACGATCGACGGATCCAGCGACCGACTGGTCAAGCCAACGCTATGCTCGAAGAACCGACTGACATCGAACCCGGACCAGCAGAAGAGGGGCAGGCGTGGATGATGCAAGATGAAACCATCGAGGACGGGGAATTCATCGACGAAGAAGACGACCTCGACTACTATCACGATCACCCTGCCGTCAAGAAGCCGACAGAGCCCGAGACTCACTACGTGACCTGTGGACCAGCCTACCAGAGCAGAACGGGACCGATTCAACTGTCACCGGACACCGACGTAACAGGTAGTGATGACGACTAAAAGGACAGCCTGTTGCCACCACCTCACCCTGACTATATATAAGACCCATCGAGACGACCCGATATACCATGGACATCGCTGACCAAACTCCAGCGGGAGGACGAAAACGACTACCGACGAGCGTACATTCAATGGACGAGAATGAGAGACGCGTTCCAGACCACCCCTCAAGGTTTTCCTGTACCTCCGGCGCATTGGCCACCATCCTTTCAACCACACGGCGCGCCTCTCAACCACTTCTTACCTAGATCGGATTCCTGGGTACTACCGGCGCATCTAGTACCAGACGCACCCGGCACAACGGGGATCGAGCACTTCGTTCTACGATCAAGACCACCCATGCGTGCCCGGGTACCGCAAACAAGTGCACAACCTGCGACCCAGTCGATACAGGTGGGCCCATCTCAACGATTTACAATATCACCAACACCTGAGCCCGAACCAGCACCGACGGACACTGGCCCATCAGCCCCGACACCTACGGTACAACAAGAACAACTACATGCACCAGAAGAAGACACAGCGATCATCGGGACGGAACAACAACCTGCACTGAGCCGCGGAGATGCACCCACACGTACGACATCCTTACGAATCACACCCACTATGGTAATTGACAAAAAGCGTTCGAGAAGACCAACTCTACCTGTTAGAGAAACGCGCATACGACCACCAGCACAGAACAACGAAGTGGAAACAAAGCGACGCATAGCTGCTGTACAAGCATTGCCAGACGGGCATCCCATACAATACAGACGCATAGCAGCGTCAACTGCGTCATCCCAACCACCGGTAGAAAGAAAGCACACATTCGCTTGGATCGACGCTCATCATTGCTTCAGACACCCGACGACTGAACAACTAGCATACTAGGGAATAGCGCTCGACTTTCGCCTGCTACCAGACGACTGGATACAGTCGCGCCCGGACTGCATCGACTGCAGGGGTATACGTGAGACAAAAAGAGGAGCAATCAGACAAGACTGTGCCTACTGTGGCAACCAGGAGGGCGAGCTACGACGGTGCGGTGGCTGCAACTTGGTCTACTACTGCAACAAGGAGCATCAGATGGCAGACCGACCGGCGCACAGGGAGTTTTGCATGATGGCAACGCAACACCCCTTGGCTGAAGAACTTCGGAGCCGGGGAGGCCGTTACGACCTACTAGGCATACCCACTAATTAACCCCAACTGGCCGACCTGGCGTTCCAACAATTATTACGCTACCGTGAGGGGGTCCCTTACGCGCCGCTCTTCATAGACCCGGCCACAATGGCTAATATGGCCCTCAGCACGGACGATGAATTTGTGTTGAGGGGGAGAAATGTGGACCCCGGCACTAATACACGTGCACAATCACATGCACTAGTCACCTACGATACTGACTCAGCGGATCCCGGAAGCACTACTACGCCCCGTCCCATCGCCATCGACAACGAATGCAGGAAAATCGAGGGATACCTGAAACATGTGTAACGCATACAACGTGTTCGTGAGTCAACAACGGGACAACAAGACGAATGGACAAGACAAGACCAGGAAGACTACGACCGTTTGTTCGTCCGCGACCCACCGCAGTGGACCACCTGGCCTACAGCAAGATAATTCCGTGAGTTTTATGAAGATCAGAATCATAACTAATCACATACCAGGGAATTTGCACTGATGGCCGACGCCTTCGACACATTTGAAGCCAAGGTGGATCCTAAGGAAGAAACAGCGGACAATGAAACAATCGCGGACGAACAAGAACGCAACGACATAGACGACGCTGAACTGGACGACCCAACCTACGACAGCTACTTCTATCCCCCGGCCCTGGACTTCAAGAACATACATGAGTGGCGAGCGTTCGTGGAACAACACCCAGAACTCAACTACTTGGACTTCAAAAGCGACGATGACTACAACCGGTGGTTACAGGAAACGATGGACATCGAAAGAGGTGAGGTAAAGGTTCGAACATTTCTACCAACAACACAACTACCAACCGACAACCTCGAACAAGCATATATGTTGGTAGACATACCATATCAACCATACCCGTATCCACCCCCAGGCATGTCTACTTACTCACTTGAGGACACCACTCCATATGGCCTAGCTACATCTACATTCCACCCACCAGACACTGTCGACAGTGCATGCAATAGATGGTTCTTCCACGAGAAGGCACCTCTAGACCCACACACCATCAGACAGGACAAACCTGCATTACTCAACAATATATCTGGTAAGCCATTAGAGGTGCGGACAAGAGCAACTGCCACTCCAACGTGGCTCAACGGAAACGGAAAATCGGTTAAACAGTCATTCCCAAACTCACTAGTCTCATCATCATTACCATTCAATCTCATCCCCACACCACGCCTCGACCATGACATGCACAAGTCCATCATACGTCAAAATGGCCAAGTATTTATATGTGCCAAGCCTATCCCAATACACAAAGACAACATATTAGCTAGGAGCAGGCTGAACTCACACTTACTCTATGAGCTTGACATGCCTGGCAGACAACCATTGGACCACAACACACGATATTTCCCCCATAGGCAAGCAAGTCGAACGCAACCAGCACTATCAACCACTGAAGTCCTCCCAGACCTAGCCCTATGGTCAGTCAACCCACAACCATCATGTGCACCATTCGATCCTATGGTCCTACACAGAAGCCTGCTACACACTAACCCACAGATAATGCAAACATTTGCCAACAGCATAGGAAGACGCATAGCAGGCAAGGACTGGATACGTTTGGTTAGGGCATGTCATGGTTGCAACAGGGGGAAACCAAACAAACCCCCCATGTACAAGGGCAATAACTTAGACCCAGAATTTAAGGTAGGTGAGGCACTCAGCATAGAATTTGCTGGGCCATTTTCCGTTCGATCAAGATACGGAAATTATTTTTGAGGTGGAGTATCATGCTCTAGCTCTAAATTCGCGTGCGAGTTCTTCACACCCACACGTGAAGCTAACACATACATGCCACACTTAGAAAAAATATTTGCATTCTTTGAGAGACAGTCAGGGCAACAAGCTCAAACAACTACGTTCAGATGGGGAGTTTCTATCAAATGTTTTGAGGACTTATGCCGACCGTCACGGCATAATTCTCAAAACCACTGCAAAAAACGAACCGAACATGAACCCTTTCGCAGAACGAATGAATAGGACTGACGACACACGAGCCCTAGCAGCTCAACTAGACGCAGGCCTACCTGACACGTTCTGGGAAGATACACATAGCAACATTAGCGATAAGGATGATCACACCTATCGCCAGAGGCAGAAATAGTGGAAAAACACCCTGGGAACTGCTGATGGGAAGAAAACCGGCACAGACTTTTATCCAACCATTTGGCTGCCTTGCCTGGGTCAAAATGGAAACGACAAAATCGAAGCCTGTCGCAGTTCCAGGCACACTGATAGGTTACAACATATTTCGTCGTGTGTATAGAATACTCATAAGAGATACCAGACAGACAACCACAGTAGAGAAACGAAATGTACGGTTTGACATTAACACTCGTGGCTACACCTGTCTACTACCCATCAAACCGTGGCAACCAGTGCTTATTCAGTCGCAAGAACAGCAGACTGAAGTGATCCCACGTCACTCCATATAGTGGAAAAATGAAGTTCAGGTACCCCAATTTTCTGACCTGATCATCCGGACTGGCTGGCCAACCCAAAACCAACTGCCACCGTTCGACACTCAAGGTTCCACATACAACGAAAACGACAACGATAGCTTAAGCAACAACAACACAAAGGCAGAACAAGCATCATATGCACAGCCTAGTCTCACATATGGCACCCTTTTACCACCACCCAGTGTCACTAATACCATTTTTCCACCGTCTTTTCAGACAACAAACACCCACAGCACAGGCAACCAAACCAATGCCACACATCATCCTGGCACGTCAAACAGTAACAATTCACAGGGCAAACAAATAACATCAACCACAAACAGGATCACCAGTGTAAAGGGAATTCCAAAAGAGTGGGATGGTGCAAAAATTAGTTCAGAAAACATAGTGCACCAATCACGACTTCGCAAAACAACCCCATCCCATCATCCAACTCATACAGCACATGTTGCATTTGATGATATGCTTGAGGGGAGGATAGGGAGACAATTAGGCAGGACAGCTATTGCTTATTCACACGAATATTGCACATACCACGCAAAGCTGTTAAGTCACACCCTCAGGTGTACGCTGCTCAGCTTGCTGAACTATAAGGCCTGTTCGACTGCGACGCTCTGGAATGGGTACCCAGAGCAAAGGCGAAAGCAGCCGAAATCCCCCCTGTTCACACTACATTTGTAGACGCAATAAAGATAGACGAATCCACAGGGGAGGAAAAATACAAATCACGCCTGGTAGCTTTAGGAAATAGAATGTTAGAATATATTCATTACAGTCCATACGAACGTTCATCCCCCACCACCCAGCCTATGTTCCTATTGCTTCTAGTCTCGTATGCTGCTTTCGTTGGCCTGTTAATTTCACATTTGGATTTCTCACAAGCCTATTCACACGCAGATATGAAGGACCTTGCCTTTGCTTTCCCTTCAAAGGGGTACGAACACAAACATGACCCCTCTATGATATTATTGCTCAAAAAGGCACTATATGGAACACCACAGGCAGGCAGGAGATGGTTCGACCACGTGTCAGCCAACGTACGCAAGCTAGGATATAGACACCACTTTGGACCCATGCGTTTTCTTTTTGCCTACTACAAAAGGATCACCTACCCTACCTGTCTACCTTTTGCTACGAACAGATGACTTGCTTACATTTCATAAGAATAGCGAACAACATAATCATCTGTTCACTATCCTAACCAAGTCATTCAGGGTAAAGGACTTATGCCTAGTTAGAACATTTTATGAACTACAATTTGTAGAACAGAGGAAGGAATAGTCATTCACCAACATGAGTATGTAAAAAGGCATGCTCAGGGACTTTGGCTTTCAAGACGCAACACCAACACCATCAGCAACCATCGACCCAGCCCCAGCTAACAAGGACGCAATGTTACGGAAGTTTTCGCTCCCACGTCTACTCGGCGCACTCCTGTGGCCCGCCACCCAACCACAGCAAGCGATCGCATATGCCGTCAACCATGCTGCAGTTCTGGCCGCAAAGAAGCCGGACGTCGCCTATTCAGCAGTCGCACGCATCTTGCGCTTCCTACGTACACCGAGAGGGATATTTTACCCATTTCGGACCCGAACCTTCGAGCTCATCGCCTTTTCGGACAGCAACTTGGGAGGCTGCGAGTACCCGCCGTTCAAGAACGGGAAAGCTGCATTTGACAACCGGGCCGATTGCATGGAGCTCGAGACGTCAACAAACAGTCGCACTATCAACATAAGACGCAGAGACGATTGCCAACTCAGCGACATGCCGCACGGCTATAGCAATCCTGCATATGTCCCAAGACATTGGCATCCCGCTCCCAATACCAATTACAATCAACAACGACAACCGGGGGGCTGTGTTAAACGCAACAAATGGCATGGGGACAGATCAAACACTGCATTTGGCACTCAAACATCACTACGTAGTGGAGCGCGTACGGGCTGGGGAAGTCAACGTTAGACACGTACCAACAAAGGACAATATAGCTGATATATTGACCAAGTCGCTACTACCTACTCCACAAGCATTGGAACTGATCGCACAATTTACCGTCTTGCTCAAAGACGCGATCCCAGGCTTCACGCCTTGATGCAACTGTAGTTACTGGACACTTAGGATGATTTACAACAGACTTACTATACCGCGGTAAGGACCTGCATCCTATGATGCGAGCATTCGCTCAATTGTTTTTCATTTTTTGTGTTAACTCGGATTAACTTGTACTATACCGGTGACTTAAACTTCATATGACTCTATCCATACAAGACATCATATATATATGTATACATGTATGAATGCATATGTTATGCCGAGGGGGAGAGTAAGCAATCATATTTGTTACATTATTTTACCACTTATATGGTCATTTTCACGTCATAACATTTACATTTGACCTGATCATATCTATTACCGACTTACATATTTGCCTATCATATTTATTAATCAACACAATAATATTACCATTATTCAATACCCGTTACCGGTTTATTCATATCGGACCATACTGTACCATCACGACTCAGAATAATATTTATGGTATTTATTGAGTCTAGTAAACTTATTGTATAGAATTTAATATCAAATTCAACCATTGATTAAATTTCATTATCCTTCTCAAAAACTTTGTACAAAGTACCTCACCGCGAAACGTTATTCAAGTTAACAACCGGCTTAATGTCAACTGTTATACTTACTATGAGCCTCCAAGAACTGGCGATGCGATTCGAAGTCACTGAGTTGCGCCCGTAGGTCTTCCTTGCAGTTGAATCTCCACCCGCATACTAGGTTGTTCCTTAGTTGCTTCTGGTGAGCGTCGTTGCCCTGTTACATTTGCCGGAGCAATCTCAATAACTCTTCCGGTCTCAGCTGATCCTCCCGCACCAGGTGCCTCACCATCCGCTCAGTAAGCAATAATATTTACTAAATATATTGTTACCTTTTTGTGGTCAATTTCACGACATAACAATTATAATTAGGCCGGATTACATTCATTGCCATTTATATGTTTGCCTATCATATTTATTATTCGTTACAACAATATTGCCATTATTCATATATTAGTTACCAGTTATATACATTGGCCCATACTGATGCAATATCATAAGTTAGGCTACGAAGCCAGTATATAAATTTATGGTATTTATTTACTCCTCGTGATGATAAATTTATGGTATTTTAGATTGAGTTCAAGTCATTGGTTCTTAACCATTGATTAAATTCATTATTATCGTTTCAACCTTGATCAAAGTACCTCAGCGTAAACAATTATTCAAGTATCCGGAGACAATGTCTACTAGCATACTTTCTGGTTATGGAGCCTTGGATGCGCCCCGCTACCAACTCAAGCTACCGAAGTTCCCGAAGAAGCCTGTTGATGGATTTGACCTATGGAAATTTCAGTTTTTCGCGTTTTTATTGGGCGTGGACGCACGCTACATACTGCTACTGGAAGACGCGGAAACGCCATACTCCATACAAGAGATCTCTACCATCTACGCAAGCACTAGGACTACGAAACCCACCCAACCCGCCCCATCTGGGCCAACAGGACTGCCCGCGTCCGGAACTACATCTACAGCAAAGACTGCAGCGAGGAAGGCGACGAGAAAAAGTTCCGACGACGAAGAAGAGGAACAGTCAGCCTACGGATCACGCAATGACGAAACGTCAAGCAGTTCATCAAGCAGCACATCGAGCAGCTCATCAAGCAGCTCACTCTCTACCGGATCGCCAAGTAGCTCCCTCCTACCAACCGTCCACGTACCGACTGAAATGGCTACATTGTTCAGTCAAGCAGACTATATAAAGGCCCAGATACATGTCCGTTGCTTCCTGCTAGAAGCATGCCAGGAGTCAACTGCACTTCTTACAGTGCAAAGAGCCGGCACCAACCCCGCAGTAATCTGGACTGCGCTGTGCGAGCGATTCGGAAGCAAGGGATCAGTATCCATCGCCCGACTTCTGATGCAGCTCTTCGAGACCAAGCTGAAGAACAGCACTCAACTACCTACATGGATGGAAGTCCTGACTCAACGCTTCGAGCAACTGGACACGAGAGGGGTACCGCTACCCGACGAGTTCCGGGTGGTCTTCCTACTCTTCAAGTTGAAGGAGTGTGCGACGTTGGCGATGGGCGACATAGGTGGTGCAATGTACTGGTCTAAGTCAGATGGAGACAAGCCACATTACAATAAGATGTGTTCACTTATTTTACATGCATTTCATGCAAACCAACTATCTGTTACCTCATCTAGGTCCCCCACTGCCCTCTACACTTCGACTTTGCCTGCGACCAGCAAGAAGGACATACAGTGCCTGAACTGCAACAGAAGGGGACACATCGCGGCCCAGTGTCGATATACCTGCACAAAGCGTGTGTGCCAAGGACGACCCAGGCACTCTGGAACCGAGTGTCCAGTCCGCCGACGACCTGCACCACCCAACACGAACGCGCGACGTGGTGGCCGAGGTGGAGACTCGAATCGACGAGGACGAGGTGGCCGACCCGGACCGACCAACACGAGACGAATACAACGACCAACCGGACAAGCCAACATCATCACCGACGCGGACGCAACGAACAACGTTACGACCCAACAAGTGATCCACCAGAAGCGTGGCTGATGCACACTGGCGACTCCGACGAAGAACGACCCGACCCGGAGGAGAACGACCCATCACAAGAAGAAGTTGCCTACGTAGAAAGGGGAAATAGGTACGGCAGCAGAGCAGGACCAATCCAACTACCTCCCCTCACACCTACTTCTACCGACTATAACCCCCCTGCCCCCATTGAAGCATCGCCCGCACCACACCCGGACTATTTGGAAGACCCATCGAGACGCCCCGACATCCCGTGGAGCTCGCTCACCGTTCTACAACGCATGGATGAAAATGACTACAGACTTTTCTACATCCAGTGGACACGAATGCGGGACTTATTCCAGACGACCCCGCAGAGATTCCCGGCACCACCCGCCCACTGGCCATTACCTTGGTGCCCCCTCGGGACGCCCATCAATTATTTTCTACCGAGAACCGACCCATGGATCCTACCGTCACGACTGGTACAAGACGCGCCCGGCTCAACCGGCATTGAGCACTTCGTCTTGCGAAGCAGACGCCCGAGACGAGCACAACGGGACCCGGGAAGTGCACAGCAACAACCGGCAGACACACAATCCCCGCACGCGCCAACGCAGAGCTTCACAAGCTCACCCACACATGAAGATAGAACGACTTCGAGACAAGACCAACAGGATAGACAACCGATACCTGCATTCATCGAAGAGCGCCGACAACAACAATGGGAATCACAGAGCGTGGGGACCGCCTCAACGAGCGAGGAGCTACCTACCCCAACAGTGGAACACTGTGATAGATCGCCCGTTTCGACTTTTACATTACCTGTCTTACCACGCGTGCAGGAAGAAGAATGTCTCACACCGGTTCAACCAACGACGACATCATCGCCTGCAACAGTCAACGCAGACACGGCGAGACGCATACAAGCCATACAGAGCTACCCTACGGCCAACCGGTCCAGTACAGGCGAGTACCGGGAGCATTGCAACCGACCGAACGTAAGTACACCTTCGCTTGGTCCGACGCACATCATTGCTTCCGCTCACCCCACTAACGAACAGCTGGCATACTGGAGCATCGTGAAGGACTTCCGCCTGCTTCCGGAGCAATGGTCATAACCAAACCGGACTGCATCGACTGCAAACCCGTTCGCGAAGCCAAGCGTGGCAGTGTCAGATGGGACTGCATATACTGCGGCAAACAAGAAGGGAAGCTAAAGCGATGCAGCGGCTGTCAGCTTGTTTACTACTGCAACATCGACCACCAGAAGACCGACTGGCCGGCACATAAGGAATTCTGCAACATGGCCAAGCGTCACCCTCTGATCGACCAGCTACGAGCAAGAGGAACGAGGTATGACCTGCTCGGCATACCGACAGACCAACCCGAATTGGCCGACCTCGCATTTCAGCACCTGCTGCGATACCGCGAAGGGGGGCCGCACGCACCTCTATTCATTGGCTCACCCACAATGTTGGAGATTGCCATGAGCCTGGATGAATTTACAACCAGAGGGAGACGCGTGGACCCCAGGACATGCCCACCTCAACTTCGCGGAAAATGATGAAGACTACGTGGAGACCTCAGCGACACCGAATGCAAACCTCGCCGCCATCGCAGATACCCTAGTACCGGACATGCCCGACATAGACAACGCCTATTCATTCGCCGAACCGACAGCAACGTGAGCTACACTACGACCACCACCGACTGGAATGAACGAAATGGAGGCAGAACAACACCGACCCTATGGAATAGACGCAACGGGTGAACAGTGGCGACGACTGTTGGAGAAGCAGCTGAAGCGGATGCTAAACATACCAGACACGCTGCCTGACATGAAGCACCGACCGCCCCTGATGAGGCCATTTATACCTGACATCGAACCATTGTTCAACGACAACGTCCGACCCCAGTCAACTACTACCCGCCTGCAGGACCTGAAGAAGCTGAAGAGCTGCGGGAACGCCTAAGACGCCATGACTACACACACACAATCGAGTTCGTGCTAATGGCGGACATCTTCGACGAGCTGGAGGAAAAGAAAGACCCAAAGGAAGACACAGCAGACGCGGAGACCGTAGCTGACGAGGACGCCTGCGACGACATCGACGAACCGGAGCTCGACGACCCGGAGTAGGAGGACCGCTTCTTCCCACCCGCACTGGACTTCGCCAACGTTCGAGAGTGGCAATACTACGTCAACGATCACCCAGAGTTAGAATATTTGGAGTTCAAGGATATGAACGAATACAACACATGGATGCAAGAGACGATGGACCTCGAACGGAAAGAGCTCAAACACCCTGCTGTCAACTACGTCCTGATGGCCGACGACAACCCTCCCGACGTTGATAGCGCATGCAACCGCTGGCTATTCCACGCTAAGGCTCCCGTCGACCCCAAGTCTGTCCGCGAAGAGAAGCCGGCCTTCCTAAACAACATATCCGGCAAACCACTTCCGGTGAGGACAAGGGCGACTACCACTCCGACGTGGCTCAATGGTTATGGTATATCGGTTAAACAGTCATTTCCAAACTCACTCATATCACCATCATTACCATTCAACCTTGCCCCCACCCCACGCCTTGACCATGACATGCACAAGACAGTCATTCACCAGAATGGACAAGTGTTCATATACGACAAACCCATAATATAGTCTCGTATGCTGCCTTTAGTGGCCTTATGATTTCTCATCTTGACTTCTCACAGGCGTATTCCCATGCAGACATGAAGGACCTTGCCTTCGCCTACCCGCCGAAAGGATATGAGAACGAAAGTGACCCTTCAATGTTTTATTGTTGAAGAAGGCACTTTATGGCACCCCTCAGGCGGGGCGAAGATGATTCGATCATATTTCAGCAAGCGTGAGGCAGATAGGGTACAAACAATCCACACTGAACCCTTGTATTTTCTTGTTGCCTCAGGTTAGGAACCGGCCGAAACTACCTCTCTACCTACTACTACGCACATATGATTTGCTTGTTTTTCATATAACCACGAACGAGCATGAGGCCCTGTTTACCGAATTGAAACATTCATTTAGGGTGAAAGATTTGGGCCAGGTTAGGACGTTCTGTGGTTTACAGTTTGTTAGGACATCAGAGGGCATAGTAATACATCAACATGAATATATTAAGGGCATGCTTAGGGATTTCAACTTTCACGAGGCCAAGCCGGTGGCTACCCCTGCAGCCATGACTGACCCTCCACCTGCGAATAAAGAAGCAATGCTTCGGCGTTTCTCGCTTCCTCGCTTGCTCGGTGCCCTCCTCTGGCCGGCAACCCAGACTCAACCTGCGATATCCTACACAGTCAATCACGCAGCCGTGCTCGCCTCCAAGAAGCCTGATGTGGCCTACTCCGCAATAGCCCGCATCCTTCGATACATTCGAACGCCACGAGGCATTTTCTTCCCGTTTCAAACCCGTAGGTTTGAACTTATTTCCTTTTCGGACAGCAACCTCGGGGGATGTGAGTACATGCGACGTTCGAGAACGGGTCAATTGCACATGACGACTGGCCCAATAGCATGGAGTTCGAAGCGTCAAGCAACTGTCGCGCTGTCGACCCAAGACGCTGAAACCATCGCCAACTCTACAACGTGCCGGACAGCGATCGCAATCCTACACATGTGCCAAGACATTGGCATCCCGTTGAAGACGCCGGTCACAATCAACAACGACAACCGGGGGGCAGTGCTGAATGCAACCAACGGCATGAGTACCGACCGCACGCGTCATCTGGCCCTCAAACACCATTACGTGGTGGAGCGAGTACGAGCCGGGGAGGTGATCGTTCGACATGTGCCCATGAAGGACAACCTGGCTGAATTGATGACGAAGTCACTTCCAACTCCGCGATCTTCAGAAAGAGTCGCACAGTTTACTGTATTACTTAAGGACGTTATACCTCATTTTGAGGCGTAGTGCGATTATTACTTCCGCTTAAACACTAAGGATGGACTTACAATAACAGACTTGCTATACCGTTGCAAGGACCTGCATACTTTGATGCCACTATTGACTGAAAGATTTTTTTTCTTTTCAGTGTTAAAGTAGCTTTAACATATATCATATTATATTATATTATATACAATCATGAACATAGTTACTGCTTATTACATCTATGTTACTATATCATCACCCATTTCATCATCAATTATACATATTGTTATGCCGAGGGGGAGAGTAAGCAATAATATTTACTAAATATATTGTTACCTTTTTGTGGTCAATTTCACGACATAACAATTATAGTTAGGCCGGATTACATTCATTGCCATTTATACATTTGCCTATCATATTTATTATTCGTTACAACAATATTGCCATTATTCATATATTAGTTACCAGTTATATACATTGGCCCATACTGATGCATATCATAAGTTAGGCTACGAAGCCAGTATATAAATTTATGGTATTTATTTACTCCTCGTAATTATAAATTTATGGTATTTTAGATTGAGCTCAAGTCATTGGTCCTTAACCATTGATTAAATTCATTATTATCGTTTCAACCTCTGATCAAAGTACCTCAGCGTAAACAATTATTCAAGTATCCGGAGACAATGTCTACTAGCATACTTTCTCGCTCCGACGCCGAACCGTAGTCCAATCCCTTGTACATCCACATGAAGATTTGGGCCCTTCTGGCCATCACCCTTCGCCTCTGTACCGGAGTCAGCTCTTGCTTTTGCTTTTGTTGTGACGTCGACATCTCCCCTTTGCCGCCTCGCCGCTCCTTCCTTGACTTCTTTAGCTTCCGCGCGAAGTTCCGCCTCCACCTCGGTTCTCCATCGGATCACCTCAGCCAAAGGCTGCACATATTCCCAGCATTCCACGGAAGCGAGATCTGCCCGAACCTGCGCATACCAGTCGTCCCAGCTCCGTCCACTCGCACCATCCTTGAACGTAGGCGCCTTCCCCTGTAGGATAGCGGTCGCAGCGTCCTTTAGCGCAGAAGAGGTCATAACCCTTTATATTAATACTTACCGGAACGGTGTAGAAGACCGGAGCACTTTGTGACTTGCTTAGTTTGGAAAATCTGAAATACTTTACTAAACACAGATTGAGGTACAAAAGAGGCGCGAACTAAGAGCGCGTGTCCTGACCTGATTGTTACAATTGACCTAACCAGTCTAATCATAATAGATCAAGTTCATTGATCAATATCAGTCCTACCAATCAAATTCTAGGTCCTCAATTGTGAAAATGATACGGCCTATTGAATTACATTACCAATTCTATTCTAACAAAGAAGTTGGTATAAAGTTCCGGAACATGCCAACAACGTGGCAGAGTTCTTGTCCCAACACGGGTAGAAAGTGAAAACTGCCTGGGGTTGGTGTCAGCTGCGCCCGTGGTTCGTCCAACAACAAGGTCAACATCAAAAGGTGAGAATCCTGACACCTGGTAGTGAAGCTGGTGGGTCGCTGCAAAAGTTGATCAACAACCAAAGGATGCAACAGAATGCGACGATACAACTCGGGGTAGCTACCGAGGCCCAGAACACCACAGAGGGAGATGCACAACAGGGGCAGAAACCCGGGTCTGTCAGTTAGTTGTATTGCGTTTTACAATAAAACATGAATACTTAAGTTTTCACAGTCACGATAAAGTATGAACAACTGAAAATACTTGAACCCAATGATAATAATAATAATAATAATAATAATAATAATAATAATAGTGCTTCTCTGTCAATGGCTGATGCATTTCTGCACATGCGCCTCCATCGTCTCACCCGTGAGGGGAGTACGAAGAATTGACGATAAGCTCTAATGACACCCCCGCAAAGGCAGTTCCAACACTTCCAGACGGACCGGTATGTTCAATGAAAATACTGGTCCAGACGGACCGGTATGTTCAATGAAAATACTGGTGGCACCGACGGGAATCGAACTGGCGACAGGGCCCAGATAGTAGAACTTGACCACTGGGCTATCACGGTGTCCACAATAATAATAATAATAATAATAATAATAATAATAATAATAATAATATGTATGTATCGTCTGCCAACTGCTGAGCCAAAAAGGCCATGTGCATCCAGTCCTCCATTCCATAAGGAAAGTCTCCACACCAATCGGTGGAATAAAGGAAGTGACGGCATAGAACATTACTCTAGGAGCTTTATACCAAATAACCCATGGAAAGGGACCGATGGCCTATGTACTCCCTAATAATAATAATAATAATAATAATAATAACAATAATAATAATAATAATAATAATAATAGTGCTTCTCTGTCAATGGCTGATGCAAATCCGCACATGCGCCTCCATCGTCTCACCCGTGAGGGGAGTACGAAGAATTGACGATAGGCTCTAATGACACCCCCGCAAGGGCAGTTCCAACACTTCCAGACGGACCGGTATGTTCAATGAAAATGGTATGTTGGTTCCAAGGCCATGTCGTTGTGTTGTTTTTTATAAGACATACACCACGTGGGATCAAAGGGGTATTTACATTCCGCGATCTAGGGGTGGTGACGGGTTTCGAGGCGTCCCAGATACTTACCACAAAACGTCCTCATGCGCTGGCAGACCGCATGAAATGTCTGCTACCCCTGTGAGTACCTCCATGCGGGACCTACCCAGTCTCGTGGAGCTCTCACGCGGGGAAGATCAATCATTTGTAGTTGATTTCCTGCAAGGTACCCGACACTGTGCGGGTAGTAGGGACTTCCTTTTGGGGCCTTCTATGCAGGATGGTTAGAGTCGCTCTTCCCTCCCCAACATACTCACTGTAGTCCCTGTTGGGTCGAGGGATGGAGGCGCATGGCCCTCGGGCTCAGCCATGACAGATCATATTATTATTATTATTATTATTATTATTATTTGATGGACACCGTGATAGCCCAGTGGTCAAGTTCTACCATCTGGGCCCTGTCGCCAGTTCGATTCCCGTCGGTGCCACCAGTATTTTCATTGAACATACCGGTCTATTTCTGGACCAGTATTTTCATTGAACATACCGGCCCGTCTGGAAGTGTTGGAACTGCCCTTGCGGGGGTGTCATTAGAGCTTATCGTCAATTCTTCGTACTCCCCTCACGGGTGAGACGATGGAGGCGCATGTGCAGATTTGCATCAGCCATTGACAGAGAAGCACTATTATTATTATTATTATTATTATTATTATTATTATTATGGACACCGTGATAGCCCAGTGGTCAAGTTCTACCATCTGGGCCCTGTCGCCAGTTCGATTCCCGTCGGTGCCACCAGTATTTTCATTGAACGTAACGATCCGTCTGGACCAGTATTTTCATTGAACATACCGGCCCGTCTGGAAGTGTTGGAACTGCCCTTGCGGGGGTGTCATTAGAGCTTATCGTCAATTCTTCGTACTCCCCTCACGGGTGAGACGATGGAGGCGCATGTGCAGAAATGCATCAGCCATTGACAGAGAAGCACTATTATTATTATTATTATTATTATTATTATTATTATTATTATTATTATTGACACCGTGATAGCCCAGTGGTCAAGTTCTACCATCTGGGCCCTGTCGCCAGTTCGATTCCCGTCGGTGCCACCAGTATTTTCATTGAACATACCGGTCCGTCTGGACCAGTATTTTCATTGAACATACCGGTCCGTCTGGACCAGTATTTTCATTGAACATACCGGTCCGTCTGGAAGTGTTGGAACTGCCCTTGCGGGGGTGTCATTACAGCCTATCGTCAATTCTTCGTACTCCCCTCACGGGTGAGACGATGGAGGCGCATGTGCAGAAATGCATCAGCCATTGACAGAGAAGCACTATTATTATTATTATTATTATTATTATTATTATTATTATTATTATTTGTGACGCCAACTCATAACCCTTTGGTGGTAGATGCTGGGGAGGAGGGTCGTTGCGCGCGTAAAAGATCTTAAACTCCGCATATGCTGGTTGATAGCCCAGGACCCAGCAGACACCAGATTGTTATGGGTGGGGTTTCGAGGCAGCTCTAGCAACCGCGCTTGGTGTATGCACTTGCACATTCGGTGACGTCTTGCAAGAGGTTGCTGGGACTGCGGAATAACCTCGGCTTAGTGCAGTCTTGCCCTCAGGAGCTCCATCGGTGGCCCCGATCATCAGGCGAGAGACTGACACGGGGGGGTGGAGGACCTCGAACAAGGGTATTGGAGGCTTATGTCCGTTGAGGATATGCCATTAGCTGCATCAGTACGCCTCAGATATAGTATTATTATTATTATTATTATTATTATTATTATTATTATTATTATTATTATTATTATTATTATTGGACACCGCGATAGCCCAGTGGTCAAGTTCTACCATCTGGGCCCTGTCGCCAGTTCGATTCTCGTCGGTGCCACCAGTATTTTCATTGAACATACCGGTCCGTCTGGAAGTGTTGGAACTGCCCTTGCGGGGGTGTCATTAGAGCCTATCGTCAATTCTTCGTACTCCCCTCACGGGTGAGACGATGGAGGCGCATGTGCAGAAATGCATCAGCCATTGACAGAGAAGCACTATTATTATTATTATTATTATTGTTATTCTGGAGGGGTGCACAAGATGGCACTCCATGGGAAGAGGAGGTGGTTGGGCCTCTCCCCACGAAGGTGACCGCTCGGGGAGGGCGGTCACCGGGATATGCGCAACTCTCAACTGGGCATTTACTCGGTAGGGGTTCGACCAGGCAGGTTGTGGGGTTGTCTGTTGGATTGTTGGTTGGCTCGTTTTTCTTGGCTGTTGGTTTGGGTCTGGTTTCCTGGTTAGCCCATTTTCGCCGAATTTCCTGCCGAGTAAATGCCTGGGGGCTTCCAGTTCCGGTTTAGTGATCTTGTTGAGGTGAGCATTCGGAGGAAACAGTACCGAGATGGGTTGAAGATAGAATTCACATTGAGCCGAGATGGGGCCGAGTTGACCTGTTCCAACTCGGCTCCATTTCGGCTTCATGTTAATCCTATCTTCATCCTATCTGGGTTTTGTCTCCTCCCTATCTTCGCTTCTTCGGGGTTGCCTAACTGGAACACATGATGACGCGCACGTTGGAGAGGGGCTTCAGTCGGTCCCAATGCCTTGCCAGTGCCTTGCTGCGTTGCCGTGCCTTGCCCCATGCATTCACAACCTCCACCGTTGCATTTCTAACTGAGCAGCTTCGGCTGGGATTACTATACTTGTCTGTAAGACCCTATAGGTACCGCTAGGTTCGCGCCTTCTATACCCACGTGGGGGAAGGAGTTTCAGCGGCACGCCGTCCGATCTGGCTCCACTCGGGGACACCCGTACCTCATGATGTGTATTGTTAGGAGCAGCTGAAAGTCCATAAGGCATGAGAGTAGAGGCTTTGGCGATGTGATGGAGAGTGTGTGTAGTGCGTGAGGCAGGTTCTGGCGACGCTGGGGGTGCTGGCGGGCGCCGAAGGGCACCAAGCGACGCGGCAGCGTCCAGTGACACCGGCGGAAGTGTGTGTAGTGTGTGTTGCAGATACCGCCGATGCTATTTGCATGGGCGGGCGCTTTCCTCGGCGTAAAGAGGCGCGGCGGTGATGGCCAGCGACATTGGCCGTCTACTACTCTCAATGGATTACAAATACGCGAAGCACGGAGCTACCACTGTGGCCCTTATGGGACAAGGTAGAATCGCCGAAGACCTGGACAATCCCCGTGGGAACGCCTCTTCGACTGGCTCTGGCCCGATGTCCCAGGATGGGAGGATGAGGGCTCGCGTATATGACGGAATTCCTGAACCACGTGGAGAGGCTATCTTAGCTGCGCCTCATCCTTCCTCCCCAAACCTGGCACACGGGTCGGCGCTTCAACATAAGGCGAGCGGCGCTATATGGCAGATGGCACCGCCGCCTCGACGGTACCGGCGGGTAGATCGGTACGACAAGGACGGGCGTAATCTGATTGTCTGGGGGCTCTCAGAACGCGTCAATCTACAGGAGATCGCATCCAAAAAGAGCGGTCTTGGTCTGGTGGTCCCGGTAATGGAGTGGCAAGGCCAGCGAATGTCTCGTCACCTGGAGCTGGTTTACGAGGACGATGACAGCAGGCAGACGGCGTTGCAGCAATTCAAACATCTCAAATTCTTAGGGGTCAATGTGGCACTTGGGTGCAGGTTCAGGGACAGGGAACGTGTCCGAAGGCTTATTCGCATCCATCTGCGTGGGGAAGCGGCGGTCCGGAAGGAGGAAGCTGCGACGGGATATCGCGTCTTGCCTCTGCATGAAGAATGTGTCGATGATGTGCAGGTGGTGTCTTCGGAATTGGCTGCAGATGCACCTAAGTGTGTGTCTGAGTGTGCTGATGTGCAGGTGGTGCCCCTGCATTCGGCGGCCAGTGCAGTGGGGGACCAACCTGCGCAAGCACCTGCAGAGGGGGGCAGCACGAGGGCGGAAGCCAAGCGCGGCGGTCGGGTCCGGAAACGAGCCAAGAAGCACCGTTCCAAGCAGTTCGATATCGGCTTCAAGCTACTCGTCGCGAGCCACGACTGGCAGGGTAAAACGGGATACGACAACGTAGGCACGGCGGAATGGGCATCATTTTACAAGCACAAGGGCTGGCTAATCATCGGGGCTCAGGAGCACCGCATGGGCAAGAAGCAACTTTCCAAATGCAGCCTGGATGGATACCGGGTTTTTGGAAAACCTGCGGAGGTCAGCGAGAAAAATCGCTGCAAGGGTGGGGTTCTATTCGCGGTGGCTAACTTCCTTGGTCCGTATTGCAACCTGGTGTCAGCCCCCGTCGACCACCGGCAGCAAGTGTGGCTGCGTATCGCCTCGGGTATTACAGGCGCTCAGGATGTCTATCTGGGCAACGGGTACTTTCCCCAGGAAACGCAGGAAGAAGATTCGTCAAAGGCGTATGCGGCCTGGCAGGCAGCTATAGCTTTTTTTGGAGCCAAAGGTCTTGTGGTCACGGTGGCGGATGCCAACGCGAAGCTCGGGCCTGCATGAAGCCGAAAAGAGGAGGGCATCGTCGGTCAGCACGGGGAGGTAGATGATTAGGGAGCACCGGTACGTTCGGAGAACGGCAAGAGACTCGCGGCTGTCCTCGTCGCTACGGGCCTGCGAAATCTGAGCGGCATCTCGTGGCCAGTGGAAGGGTCCTACTGGTGGTTCCGGCGTGAGCAGCGCGGCATGGGCACAGGCAAGCACCTCCTCGATTACATCTGCGCGTCGCCTGGCTTGGCATCTGGAGCAAAGTTCGGAGTATGCGAAGATGATCTTGATACGGACCACAAGGCAGTATGGGCCGAACTGACGTGGAGCGGCCAGCGCCGACCAAAGCGGGCTGCGAAACCTTACAGGTCCTTTCGTGTTGATAAGCTTATTGGTGCTGGTGTCTCGGGTAATGATCACGCTGCGAAGCAAGCGCTGGATTATCTACGCGACAAGTTCGATGACGTATTCCAGCATTGCCTACAGAAGCTTGGAGTGCATCAGCTGTCTGAGCTTGGCCTATCGGGTGGTGCCGACAGCCAATGGGTGGTAGATGACGTCACCGAGCGAGTGGCGCAGTCCTTCCGCATGGCGGCGCACCGGGTCCTTGGCTCCAGATGTATACGACCCCGTTTCACCAACAATTGGTTCGACGGGGAGCTAAAGGAGCTCATTCAACAGCGCCGGGAGGCCTACGCAGCATACAGGAGGGATGAATCGAATGCGGAAGCCCGTCTGAATTGGCAACGTCTCCGCAAGCAAATTCGGAAGGCAACTCGGGCCAAGAAGTCCGCCTCCTTCAAGCAAGTGCAGGAAGAAGCGGTCAAATGTCAACGCGAGCAATCCTCAAAGTGCTTTTGGCTACTCGCGAAGCGGCTTGGCGGGCACGCAGAACGAAGGTCTCCGCGCCGGTGCAAAGGGAGGATGGCTCACTGGCGTGTACGCTGCCGGAAAAGGTCGCTCGGTGGGAGGAATTTCGGAAAAATTCGGTGAAGCCACGGGAAAATCCGGCAAGTGCGGCTGTTGTGGTGGAGTGCTGTGCAGAAGCAGGCTCGCTGGAGTGGGAGGAAGCCGAAGCTAAGCGGCAGTTCCACTGGAACGATCGCTTCAGAGATGAGGTGGCCCGGGCTATGAAGGAGCACGAAGTAGGTGAAGACACTTGCGAAGAGCTGGACAAGCCGTTCACGCAAGAGGAGGTCCTTGCAAGGCAACGTGCCCTGAATAACCACAGGCTTGTGGCGAGGACAAAGTGAAAAACGAGATGCTCAAGTATGGCGGCGCCTACATCAATGGCTACTTAACGCAGTACTTCAACTGGATTCGAGAAGCCGAGAGGACTCCAAAAGCTTGGGGCAAGGGAATCATCGTCAATATCCCCAAGGGTGGGGATCCTACGGATCCTGACAACTGGAGGGATATCTCGATTATTAGTTGCCTTGGTAAGGTGTATCTGTCCTTATTAGCTACTCGTCTAACGCTCTTCGTGGATGGCCCGGATAAGCTACGTCCAGAGCAGGGAGGCTTCCGCCCGAGGCGTCGCACTACGGATCAGGTCTTTACCCTTTGGCAGAGGTTGAAGGGGCGTCAGCAGCAGAAGCGGGAGTCGTATGTCCTGTTCGTCGATTTACGCAAGGCTTTCCCGTCTGTTTGGAGAGATGGCCCTATTTGAGAGGCTCTGGAAGCTGGGTGTAAGGGGCAAGTTCTGGCGCACGCTACGCAGGTGCTACGAGCAGACTTCGTCGCAAGTGCCAGTTGATGGAGCACTCACCCCCGAAGTACTGGAGGGTGTAGGCGTCCAACAGGGGTCCCCTCTCTCTCCCACACTCTTCAACGTCTTTATGGATGAGCTGTGTGATCGGCTGGCGAGTGCCCTCAAGATCACGGATGTGAAGCGGCCGAACGACATCAAGGCACTTCTATATGCGGACGACGTGGCCCTCATCGCTCACAGTCGCACCGAGCTCCAGAAGATGGTCAATGTTGTGGCCAAGTTCGCGGAAGATTACCGGGCTGGAAGTCAACTTGAAGCCCGGCAAGACGGAAATCATGCCCATTTACACGTCGAGCAAGGCGAAACGACCAAGTATCAGGGGGCGAGGTGAGCCCGTGGTGTGGTTTCGCGGCCAGAAGCTTTGTGTCACCAGTCAGTACAGGTACCTGGGAGTGGTTATCACCGACGACCTGAAGTGGAAGGAGCAGGCCCTGCGGGCTACGCGTGTCACTGAAGTCGCCACCGCAGGTTGGTACTCTTTGTGGTGTGCAGGTGAGATACAAGCTAGGTATCGTCTCATGTGCTGGAATCAACTTGTGGGTGCCAAGCTGAAGTACGCCTTCGATGTCTGGCGTGCCCCCGTATCGCAGCTCACCAAGCTGGAGGCAGCAATGCTGCGCCCCATGCGGATGATTCTCGGCATCAGCCCTAAGACAAGCAAGTGGATTACACTCTTTCTGGCGCGCTCTTTGAGTGCGGAGCGTTTGCGACTGGCGGCGCAACTGAAGTTCTATGGACGGCTGCGTGTTCTACCGGAGGAGCGATTTCCTGTCATCGCATCTCAAGTCAAATCCGTCTGGACTGCGGAGGCCGAAGGCGCTATCAGTCAATCAATGGATCTACAACAAGGGCTTCAGGAGCTTCTAAATAGCTCGGAGAAGGACCTCGAGGGTTGGAGTTCGACTGTGGACAAGTGGGCCCTTCAGCAGGACGTCAAGGTGGTGCAGCAACTGATGTGGGACAAGCGAGAGGCAGGCAGCGATCTTACTGATGGCCTGCGAGTCATCCTAAGACAAGTCTTTGGAACTAAGGAGTTCCCAAGATGGGTAGCCCTTGATGATGCGCATTATAATCTGCTTCGGAGAAGGTTGCTCAGCTGCAACAACCGCCTTCGGTTGTACCGCAGCAAGTTGGTCAGTGGCATGTCCCCTCGCTGCTTCTGTTGTCTTGATGATGTCAATGAGTCCCTTGCGCACTTCTTATGGGATTGCCCCATGCATGAGGTGAGACGTAAGCAGCTGTTGCTGAGTATGCAGAGGCTCGGTGGCATCGGTGTGGGGGGTGCTGAGGGGGATGGAGGGAGTGAGGAGGGTGGTGAGGTCGTAGGCGGTGAGGTTGTGGTTGAGGATGTGTTGCTTGGGCGGGAGCGGGAGGACTCTGTGCGGCAGGGTTGGGATTATATGTCGCCTGTGGATCAATCACGATTGTTTTGTAAGCTTTTTCAGGGGAAGTCGCGCTTCCGCAGTAACTTTAGGCTTGCTGCGTTGTTAGGCGTTACAGCGTTGCGTCCCCCTCCAAAGTTGGATGTGTTGTTTGGATCATATGTGTCTGAGTGTTGGTCTGTTAGGGATGGTAAAAGGGAGGAGCTTGGGGTGGAGGATGGGGGCGAGGAGGTGATTGACCTCACTGAGGCTCCATCAGCTTCTGTCCCAAACTCTCCCCCAAGTGACGTTAGTTTGCGCGGCGCGGCCGTCCGCGCAGTGTGGACGTCTTGGCTAGAGAGAGAGGTTCGGGAGCGCAGCGTAGTGTCTCCGAGTTCTTCTCTTCAGCTAACACCCTCGCATCTAGCTCTTCATGCACTTCACAGCCCCCATCTGCCCCTGCTGTTGCTGTTGCTGCTATGTCTGTTTGGTGTTCTGACAATGCGTTGGGATCGGCTGACCCCGGTGACCCAATGGAGGCACATGTCCAGGATCTGGATCTGATGCTATAGTCTGAGAAGCCTATTATTCAAACTGTTGTTGTTATTATTATTATTATTATTATTATTATTATTATTATTATTATTATTATGGACACCGTGATAGCCCAGTGGTCAAGTTCTACCATCTGGGCCCTGTCGCCAGTTCGATTCCCGTCGGTGCCACCAGTATTTTCATTGAACATACCGCTCCGTCTGGACCAGTATTTTCATTGAACATACCGGTCCGTCTGGAAGTGTTGGAACTGCCCTTGCGGGGGTGTCATTAGAGCTTATCGTCAATTCTTCGTACTCCCCTCACGGGTGAGACGATGGAGGCGCATGCGCAGAAATGCATCAGCCATTGACAGAGAAGCACTATTATTATTATTATTATTATTTTTATTCAGCCCAATGGCCTCAAGGCGTTAAACTGTGACGCCAACTCATAACCCTTTGGTGGTAGATGCTGGGAAGGAGGTTCGTTGCGCGCGTAAAAGATCTTAAACTCCGCATATGCTGGTTGATAGCCCAGGACCCAGCAGACACCAGATTGTTATGGGTGGGGTTTCGAGGCAGCTCTAGCAACCGCGCTTGGTGTATGCACTTGCACATTCGGTGACGTCTTGCAAGAGGTTGCTGGGACTGCGGAATAATCTCGGCTTAGTGCAGTCTTGCCCTCAGGAGCTCCATCGGTGGCCCCGATCATCAGGCGAGAGACAGACACGGGGGGGTGGAGGACCTCGAACAAGGATATTGGAGGCTTATGTCCGTTGAGGATATGCCATTAGCTGCATCAGTACGCCTCAGATATAGTATTATTATTATTATTATTATTATTATTATTGACACCGTGATAGCCCAGTGGTCAAGTTCTACCATCTGGGCCCTGTCGCCAGTTCGATTCCCGTCGGTGCCACCAGTATTTTCATTGAACATACCGGTCCGTCTGGACCAGTATTTTCATTGAACATACCGGTCCGTCTGGAAGTGTTGGAACTGCCCTTGCGGGGGTGTCATTACAGCCTATCGTCAATTCTTCGTACTCCCCTCACGGGTGAGACGATGGAGGCGCATGTGCAGAAATGCATCAGCCATTGACAGAGAAGCACTATTATTATTATTATTATTATTATTATTATTATGGACACCGTGATAGCCCAGTGGTCAAGTTCTACCATCTGGGCCCTGTCGCCAGTTCGATTCCCGTCGGTGCCACCAGTATTTTCATTGAACATACCGGTCCGTCTGGAAGTGTTGGAACTGCCCGTGCGGGGGCGTCATTAGAGCCTATCGTCAATTCTTTGTACTCCCCTCGCGGGTGAGACGATGGAGGCGCATGTGCAGATTTGCATCAGCCACTGACAGAGAAGCACGCACTATTATTATTATTATTATTATTGTTATCATTCAATTATTAATAAAATTGGGTGGTATTTATCACTAGACGAGAGGGTTCGTACTTTACTTTACTTAGAGATTTGAATAATTTCTGACACTTCATTAAGTGCCCCAACCCCCTTTGAATTCACCGTTACATATAGAATGATATAGATAAAATAGGTAATTGTCCCTGGGGTGAGCCGGTATGACTAAATACTATTATTAATAAAATTGCACATTGCTCCCCCTATTAAGGAATAACGGCCCCATCTACCTTATGCTACTAACGTCGCATATATGATGGTAAATATGTGTAGGCTTATACAGAAATTACCGGAGCCGCACTAACAACTATATGCACTAACTCTATATTACTAACTTTGTGTCACGCTCCAAAGTTCTTTCCATCGCTTTAACCCCTCTATGTTTACACATGCGGTGGAAAACTGTTGCGTGGATATGCTCACTATGAGTAGGTCTGACAACTGGATTAAGTGCTTTTGTCATGTCACAACCAACATCGCTGTGTTCATGAGTTCGAGAAGTATGTGTGCATGTATCACCAGACAAACAACAAATCAAACTTTGTGAACAACGCTCCCCCTTCTCTGTGTTTGTTTCGTGAGAAAATGGAACATATGATTTACTTTCTTGACATCGCCAACCACACACACATGGGACATCATCACAGTAAACATCAAGATAAACAGGAAGGGTTGTTGATTGGGCAGAGTGGCGGGGAGGAAGTCAGAATCAGACAGTAGACGGTGATGTATCATCACCGCCTACCTTCACGTTCTGCTTCTCCAACGGTACCGGCTCGTATCTCTTGTTTGGGTCTAGGGGGGCCATTCCTGGTGGGTCAAATACAAACAAATTGTTGGGGAGAGATCTTCCCCTTGCGACAATTTGTTCTTCTTTGATGTGAATCGGAGATTTCACGACAACCACCTGATTGTTCTGATGAACTACCGCTAGTCCTCGTTTCAGCCAGGCTGATGTAGCTACAAGCCCGTAACTGAGGTGAGGATTGTAGGTCGTGTGAGAGTCGTACACCTGGATTGGTTCCCCGTTTGACCCTGATAGCTCCATCAAAACCTTTCCTTTGTACTCAGTTTTGATGCTACCTCTTTCGATTTTGAATCTTTGGGGATTGTGTTTCATTCTGGCAAACACGTCCTTATGGGGTGATTGAGACTCGCTAGCCCCACTATCATCTACCCAAACCATCCCCGCCATACTCCTTTCAGGTGTGTCCTTCTCATCTTCTTCTCTTTCATGCATCATCACGACACATTGTTTTTCGGAGGATGGAGGTGAGTTGTTTGAAGATGTGCTGGGTCTCGACGGTGGAATGTCTCGGACGTTCTCTCCTTCTACCCCTATGCGTTGTAGATATTCCCGGTATTCCGATAATTGAGTCCGAAGGTGTGGGAATCCCGCAATGAGTCCTCTCGCAAAAGGGTTAATATTGCATTTGTGTGCCATCGAGATGACGAAGCTTTGTATATCCATGTAAAGTTCTTCGTAAAATTCGTTGACTTCCCCATCCTTCCCGGTAATGAGAGAATCTCTCACCTCTAGCTCCCTAGCACCCTCTGCTAACGCTCCGACCAACCTCTGTATCTCTCCAAGAGGTGGTATCTCCCCATTCCCCCCGACTATCATCATCTTCCCTTCTTCCCATCGCCATGCAATCGTGGGATCCCTCCTAATTCTATCTCTCTTTAACTCTTTATCTATCCCCTCATTCAAATTGCTAGGTGCAAGGCGTGATGATGGGGAATGTGTATGTTGGAAGCGTACTTCCTTGACTTCCCTCTCTACTTCTCCCCCTGCTCCATCCTCAGCGCTTTTACTCGTCTCCTTCTTAGAGTTCGAGTGTTGTACAGATGATTCAGGGAAGAAGAATGCTTCCGGGGAGAGGCATAGGAATCGGTTTCATCATCATCTTCATCAGTGATCGTCTCCCCCTCACCTCTCTCTCTCTCTCTTTTTAGTGTTTCCCCACAGCGTTCTCGCTCGTTTCTATGTTTGAGTTACAACGTTGTACAGTTGAAGTATGGAGCATATGTCCTGTGAGAGAAGGAAGAGTAGCACTAGAGCTGTGAGAGGAGACAGGTCTGTGCGGTGACATGTGTGTGGGCGATGACGTGGGAGGATCAAGCTGAATAGAAGGGGAATTCTGGTCTACTCTAATCCACTGCTGCATTACCCAATCCATAGGGGCTAGCATCAAAGCATAGGTGTACGGTACACCCCCGATGTTCAGTTGTGCCCTAACCACTGCCAGTAAGTCACTCCTAGTCTGTTCGTTACCGGTATGGTGGGAACAGAAATCGCATCCATGCTTTTCCATCCTTTTTGCACACTGACTGCCTGCTTTTTGAGCCCGAACGGCCCCTACCCTCCATGCGCACCGAGCATTGTTCTTATTAAGCCCTTCGCACTGCTTCGTGTTTGACACGATAATCATGCTCCCCCTAATGGGCTGCGCCCATAGATTGAGAAGTGGGCCTTCCTCCTCACGCAAGTGGATTAAGGTAGAATCCAGGGATTTCATCAAAACTTTTCTGTAGCCCCCCTTGACACAACGAAGTCCCCACCCATCCTCCATAGGGTATATTACCCCAAGAGGTGTTGGGTCTCCCACCATGTCAAGGCAGGTAATCAAACGATTATCTTTCAGGAGGGGAATAAAGGGTGATTGAGAGACAGAATGATTAGCATGCATGTCATGTGCGTATGTATTGCTCTCCCTCTTTTTGTCCTTCAACTCTGATGCGTGAGGTGGCGATGTCTGTGGTCCAAAAGAGGAAGTGGGTGGGGCACTATCAAGATGGTTTTGGTTCTTCTTCGTCCGTTTCCTCTTTCTCCATCATGTTTATGGATAACATATGGTTGATGTACCCTATTTCTCCTACTCCCTCCTCTCCTTCTTCTTCATCAAGAGCAGCAGACTCTTCGTCTGAATCATGAGCTTCGGACTCCGCTCCTTCTTCTGAACTACCAGAAGCAGAGGAGTCAGAACCTCCTGCATTCAGACTAATTGCCTTTGTCTTGGCTGTGCTTTTCTTGATGAAATCAGACGCTTTCAGCTTCCTTTTCTCCTTCCCTCCGTCCTTCTTCTGTCGTCTCATCTCTCTCGTCCCCTTACTGCTCTCCTTAGTCTTATTCGTTTTAGTTAGACTCAGCTCTCCTACTCCTTTAGCTAACTTAACTATTATAGCTGCCTTCTTTCTAACGGGGCAGTTGACTGGGACATGCCCATCTCGTGGGCATTCAGGGAGGTTACAAGGGACGATGCAAATCCTGATCTGATGGTCCCCATGACAATTAAAGCATCCCTCACGCAGAGGTGCCTTTCCTGTCTGGTTCCCCATGAGATTGACTGTTATGGGTTGCTTCGAGTGCCTGACCCAGAGTGGTTTTCGATGAGGAAGTACGAAAACTACCTCCAGATGCATAGAGTTTTTTCATCTTAGACTTAGATTCCTCCGTCTGTGCTATCTGCTCTATTACCTTAACGAACGACTCCCATCCAGGTCGTTCTTCCGGTAGGAAGCTTGTGACTTTATTACTATAACTGTCAAACTCGGTCAGATGTTCAAGCTTCTTCATAACCATTTCTATTTGACAAGTTCAGGGTAGGGTACCTTCATGACTGCCTCTTGGTCTGTCAGATTAGATTGGAAGACAGTGAGCCAAGGTCTCACGTCTTGAATCTTCTTGGGGTAGGAATAGTCAAGGAAATCTTGACGTTCCTTCCATTTGACCAGATCAAGTCCCCCATATCGCTTCTGGAGTGCCATAAAGCACTCAACTCCGTCAGTGCCAGCCGTTCTAATCACTGCCATAGCTTCCTTGTCCTTGCTACAGGACTGAATTAAAAGAGCAAAAATGAAGCGGTTGTGTTTTAATTTTCTTCTTTCTTCTAACTGTTCGTAATACCTCTCTGTAGACGAGGATGCGAAAATAGGATTAGGTCTGGACTCAGTAGTCAGAACGGGAATTCCCGGTGTACAGGCCGGATTTACCGCGGCCCGATTTACCGCTCCTCGAAATCCTAGTCCCGATTTACCGCGCCTCATCCAAACGGGACTGCCATGTGATGGCAATTAATACTCAAACAGCGACAATTGCACAGACATTCAGTGTACAAACGTTTTGCGCTAGCGCTCGTCTGGCGCATGCACGTACACATATGAAACCACATACTTCAATATCCAACACATATTCGGTATGAACGAATGCCAGTGGCATTCGATGCACATCAAGGCACATACAAAAAAAAATAAAACCATACATACACATTCAAAAAAAAGCATACAAAATACCATAACAGACAAGCAATAAAAGCAAAAAAAACAACAAAAACCATATTAAAACCCCCTAAAACAAATAAACTATTAAAAAAAACTTTTCTTGCTTTCACTTAGAGTTTTCTCTGCTTTGCTGCTGGTTTTCCTTGCTTTTTACCTCCCTAGTAGTCTACAAACGTTTTGCGTTCGTCCGAAACATATTCGTACACATACGAAACCACTATGCGTTCAAGTTTTCCAGTTTCACAATTTTTCACACCCTGTTACAACCTTGCCACCGGACGTTCATTTTCACTGCACTTGTGCTTTTACCTTCGCTTCCAATCTCAAAACACTTTTAATTAAGATATGCCTCTACTCATACATTGCAGCTTTGATTCAATCACTTCCTTTCTTTCGCCTTGCTGTTCCCCAATTACTTACACTTCGCTGCTACCTTACGTCCTGCATACACACCGAAGAATCGCTTACTTGGCAATGCTACTTTCCAGGATATCTCGAAGGTATCATTCAAGTTTTAATGACGCTACATCTGTACTTATGCACTCACACACTTCTTGTACGTACATTGTCCTTGTCCATAGCCAGACTTATCCCCCCCCCCCCCCCCCTTTTCCATTATCCTTGTCTTTACCCCAGTCCTTGACGACAACTCTCCGCAAATTCTTCTAATTCCTCATCGCTGCCACGGTTTTTCCTCCTTGCTATCTCTTCAGCTATTTCTTCCCTCATCCGTTGCACGGGTGCGCGCTTCCGAACACGCTGCGCCTTGGCCTTCCTCCTTTGCCACGCTGTCTTCCCCGCCCTTTGCATCTGCTTGCTTCAAAGTTCGAATACCGCTCCCTTCGTCATTCCAACATAGGTAAGGTTTGATAACCTTTTGCCTTCATATCTGTCACAGCACTACCCCAATTTTTCCTCCTAAAAATAGGCCCGGCCCATTTCCAATTGGGTGTCGCCATGCGCGCATTTCCCTCAGTAAACTTCCCTTGGAAAACCTCCGCCAGCGCTGTCTGTGATTCCTGGCTGAGCTTTTCCTTTTCGTGTTTCAACTCCACAAGTACACATCCTCGCTCGTATCTCACACCCACTTCACATAGCACCGGCTTGCGCACGTTGTTGTTTTTGCTGACTGCCTTGTTGACTGTCAGGTAGTTACTATCGTGAGTGTTGAAGTACAAGGGTCCCAACGTCTTGAACATCTTCACGCTCCACTGCCCGCTTTTCGTATCCCTCGACTTCCATGCTTCCTGCAACGGGTACGGATGCCACAACACCACCCACGCTGTATGCGTGTCATGACATTCCACATTGCCAATCAAAATCTCCCCTTCCACCCATACTGCATACAGGGACTTACTGCACCAGTCTACCTCTTCCACTTCGCCTTCGTCCTGTCTGCTTGCGGATTCCAGGGCCACGCCCTGCCTCCTGCTCTGCGTGCTGATCCCTGGGCCCATAGCGCTCTCCACAGCACCGCCTTGGGAATCTGCAATCACATGCCATTCTTAGCACCATATCTTCCCCTCCATCGCACATTGAACAGGCATTTGGCAACACCATACATCATACATCTCCGGCAACACACATGCTCAATCACGCTGCACCTGATCCAAGCGTGTCTGGGTCATATGCTTCCTGAAAAGGTCCTTGTCCAGCATGTACTCCTGCACATCTTTCGCTAGCGTGCTTGAATCACTGTCTGACACCTTAGCGTAAAACAGTCCAATCACCATTCCCTTGGTCCCTCCTGCGCTACGCCAACCTTGCCTAGCAGGCAGTCCGCCCTCCATGCGATCTACTTTGCTGTCATCCGCTCTGAACCACTCCCCTGTTTTGTGATCCCGCACAAAGCTCCAGTTGTGCCCGCCATCTTGGCGCGCCTCGTTATGCACAGCTACAGCATACAACTTGCACTGCACACATGCGTGGGTTTTGCTTTCGCTACTTTGCTCCCATGCTTCCCGTTGCCAGGTCTTGTCTGCCACCGGACAAGTCAGCTGACTTGGGACATCTACTTCCCACGTCTGGTTATCGTCAACATTCCCTGTGATTCTTCGAGTGAAATTCAGTCGCAGTATGGCCGGCCATCCATGCAGTACATTCATCAAAACTACAGTTCTTTTCCCTTCGGTCCTGTCGCATCTCGCGCACTGGTAGGCATAATCCAGCATGACGTGGGGCTCAAAAAACTTCTTCAGCATTTGGTGCACGGACTGCCCATCACTTCCGCGGCGATGCAACACCGGTCTCATTTCCCACACCCAATGACCTACACTTTCCAGCGTCTCATTCTGCGCCCCGAGTGCTATCCATCGCTCTCCAAACACACAGGTCGTGCATGCCAAGCCCATCATGGCTCCCATTTCCTTCCTGGCAAAACAATGTTGCACTATTTTCTGAGCCACCTTGTGCTGGTCGTCTTGCTTGGAAATTCCTTTACCTTGCGACGGGCACATTTTCATGTCAGTACGTTCTGCCCACCACCCCTTTCCCGTATCCACCACTCTGCGGGCCCCTTCCAACAAAGTTTGCAACACCTCCATGGGATCAGCTTGTTTTCCCAAGTAACGACCCAACCCCAGAGATCGGCATACGGACTTGACCCGCAGCGAATGAGGATGTACAGAACTCGACAACTTTATCGGCGGCAGCACCTGACCCAGCACAAATCGGCGCAGGTTCTTCAAAATACAATGGCGGCAGGTTGCATCCGTGCATTCTTTCACGCATCTCCCATCATTTGGAACGCTAAATTCACAGTTGAGCGCAGTATTGATGCAGCACGTATTGGTTTCATTGTCCAAGCCGTAACAACGTGTTCCTGTCTCGCTCTGCCTGGTTTGTCTACCTACTTGCAAACCGGCATGCTGCTTGGGCAGCTGCTGCAAAGTGTTCGCTTCCTCCAGCACGCCGAGGGTAGCAGAGAGCATAGCTCCTTTGGTAACCGCCTGCTCTGGAGTGATGAATATCATCGTTTGGTGCTGACTTAGGGTGGGGTGCTTCCAAAGCCGTTTGTAAACGTCGAACAATGCCCGCGCATTCGTAAGCGCCCCTCCTGTGTCGCTTTGCTCGATCGGGTTTACCAGGTTGGATATTCCGGGCGTGCTGCTTGGAGCTTAACACTCCCCACTCCAACACCAAATGAAAACTTGTCCCTGACACCTTGTCACCTTCCACCCTCTCCATGACCACTGCCGGCAGTCTAGTCAGTCTGGTAACGTCTACGTGCCTCGCTTTCTTCTTCACGCTTTTGCCACGCTTCGTATTAGGTGGGATTATCCATCACACTTTGCTCCCCTGCACTAGCGCGGATGGCACCAAGGCATCTAGTTGCTTGATACAACGATCTTTACCTGCTTCCAACCTCTTCCGTTGCTCCTCATGTACGTCGACATATTTCAAATCAGACTCCCGCAACCAATTCACTCCCGCAACCAATTCGATACTCCCTTCCTGACACTCTGCGCCTCCTCTTCATCCATGGTCTCCACCTGCTCTTCAGCGCTGAGCAACCCCCTCCTCATTTTCCGCTCCTTGTCCCTCGCTTTCCACTCCTCGTGTGCTAGGCAGACATCACCTTCCTTTATGTGGCGCATCACCTAGTTAGCAAAACAGATGCACAGAATCAGCTGCTACATGCATATAGGGCTTCTGTTCTTCCTTGAACTAGGAATTCCTTTCCTATTATACACCCACCACTAACCACCACCAACAAATACATTGGGTTGGTGCGCACATGCAGACATTTGTGCATATGTATATGTATTCTCTACATATTCTCTTTTCCCCAGTGCCACTACGCACCACCTAGTTCACGTCACACTTTCAGACCAGGTGCAAGTGATTGGTTGTTCATGTAAGCTGCCGTTGCGCGCCCATTCATTCAGGTTTGATTCCGCTTGCTCAACCAGGTCCCTCACTTTGCATGGATCTGTTTCTTCTGGGGCCAATTAGTCCAGCTACAGCAGTCAAGGAAAAGAGCATGTTAACACAAGTTCGTGTCATGTAGCCTTCATACCTGCTCTTTAACGAAGTCTACTACTTTTTCCACACAACCTTTCTGCCAAGGGGAACGTCCTTGACAAAAGCAGTAATATTGGTTCTCCCTCGTGATGCCATAGTCATCTCGGAGCATGGCCTACGCACGTTGCACAGTTTTTCAATTTGACATTGCTGCATCAGAGTTCCTCTGTTACTCACTTCGCATTCTCCCTCCTTCTCAGGGCCATGGTCCACAAAATATGCAGGCTTCCGTGTCATGCCGAACGCTACATTCTCCTCGTGCACCGTTTTCACAAACTTGGCCATGAATGCCGAAGTGGGATGTTTACATGTGTGGTCGCCATAGCCAGTGCCAGGATCAACCACTGGGTTGTCTTCGTCCTTTGTCACTGCTCTCAACCGAACCCTTTTCGTGCCTACAACAACTACAGTCCAACCAAAAAGCAAACACAGCAGTGTCGACCAGATACACTCAACAATTTCACAAGCGTGCTGGCATATCACTTACTTATTGCAGCGATCCAGAGTTTGGAGGGCATATGCTGGAGGCAATCGTTCTGAAAAATGTGGCACTTATACTCAACTTGGGAACTGTGCGTAACAGGCGGGAGCCTTTGGGTGCGTCTGACTTTTCTGGCGTTGCGCACTTTGGGCAGGCAACAATGAACCTACCATACGCACACAACCAGTTGTGAAATGTGCACACACACAATCATTATGCTACTTACGCTTTCACAATGTCGCGTGAAATATTCGCCCATTCCTTACGCACTTTGTCGTGCAACTTCTTCGTGCTGCAGACGTGGCCCTCGGCTGTGTCCATGGACGTTGCAGTTTGATGGTGCAAGAGTACATCCACCAGGTCGCACAAGCGGGCACGTCTGCGCCATGTACCGACATGACCCTGCGCTCTGTTGTACGCCAGGTCCTCTTCCTGACATTTGGCTTTCATGTAAGCAGCGCCTTCCGCGATAGTTAACTGGCCTGCGCCCGAAGGTTTTTGGTGCTGCATGTCGTCCTTTTTCCCGTACTTGACAGTGTCATGCAGTCGGGTGTCTGGCGTAACCATTTCTTCTATCACCTTTGAACCATCGGGCAACATTTTAACTCACATAAGCCAGTACATCGTCTCACCCTCTTGCCTGCCTGGGCGAGGAAACTTTCGCTGTTTTCTGACTATGTAATTTAGACTCGATTCACCTCGGTGTGACCGTGATGCCAATTTCGCTTCGATGTTCTGCACCTCTGCTTCGTTGCTCCTGTTTGTGTGAATCCTCGCGTATGTTTGGAGGTTAAAATACTCCTGTGTCAACAAGCATAGCCATTTATTGCAACCGCAAATCGCTGTGTACGTACCATAAGTGCTTTTGCGTAGGGTCCTGTTCCAAGCTCTTTCTGCAACTCGTCCACCGTGTACGCCGGGTTCCCGTTCCTGACCACTCTCTAACACAAGACAACACTTGTTATGACGTGGCTTTGTGTATGTACACGCGCACCCTAGCATGGACCTTGGCAGCTGTCAGCTTTGTGGACTTGGGCTCTTCAGACTCACCTGCTTGCTCTTGCTCTTGCTCTTGCTCTTTCTCTTTCTCTTGCGCTTTATTCACGAGGCGTCATCATCACCTGCTTGCTCTTGCTCTTGCTCTTGCTCTTGCTCTTGCCGTTGGGTTTCATTACCCGGTCGGCGTCCTCGTTCACGTCATGGACTTGATCGCATGCTTCGGTTGTCTCCTCATCAATTTCGTCCTCGGAGGTTGTCGTGTCCCCAAATTCACTTTGCAATGCTGCATACAAAGGCTCAGCCTTGCGCTTATTTTTTCCTTTCGACGTTGATGGCTGTTATTTTGTTGTCCCACACCTGGGGACCCATCTTCTTCGCTTGCTTCCAGAGGATTCGCCGTGCAGCCTTGTCTTTGATGGCTGGCATGGCTGCCAACGTCGCTATTTACACAAACAACCATACAAGCATGCTGTCATTTATCAATGCAGTGTTGAGCCATGGCAGGCGTGTGGACCTGTAATCGCTGCTGCTTCATCTGTTCTTCTTGTCATATGCATGTTGAATGCTTGATCCTCCAAAAAGTTCAGGGTCCAAGTAGCTTGGCAGTGGCATGGCTTCGCAATCTTGCACCTCGCCTTCAACGTAACATAATCTGGCTGGGCGCATTTCTTTGCCTTTCGAGCAACCTTGGCTGTCAAAAACGTTCAATTCGTGTAGCGCCAGGCTATCACATCATGCATCAATGCAAATGTTCGTTATATGTTGTGTGTGAGGTGTTTACTCTGGGATCATGAACTGGCTCGTCTTCAAGAAGATGCCACTCACATGCATGCGTTCTTCATCAGACGTGTCAATGATCTTGTTTGTTGTGCGTGTTAGCTATACTCGTATCAGTCTCCGCCACAACCACGAGTAGCATTTCGCGGCCACTAGCCATTAGGTTGAGATAAGCTAAATGGTCTCCAGGCTCCACGCAGATACTTGGTGTCCACCTTTTCGCCACGATCGGCCCCACTTCTCGTTCCAATAGTCGTGCTGAGTTGGAAAGATGTACGTGATTCCGCAAGAAAAACTCTCTAGCTTGTTTCACCCTGTGGCCTTCAGCCGCCCAAGCAGCTTGTTTGCTTCTTGTGTTACCATTGGCTATGGTTTGGAAGATAGGTTTAAACAAGTTGAAGTCGTCTGGGTAGACAGCATGCGTAACTGTTAGGTTTTCTTCCTCCACCAGGAACCCAGCAGGTAAGGCGGTCACTTCCTCTTTACTACGTGTCGGCTTTATCATGACTTTTCCTACCAGCACCGTGCATTTTGTGCCATTACTAAAATTTCTGTCGACTGTGAATTCCCGGATCTGGTCAAGGCTCGGCCTAGTAGTTTGCAGCTGATGTCCAGCCCTGCATCCACAATGATACATTCCCATCAGGCAACACTGTGAAGTCACTTCCTGAACAGACACATCAACCAAGTGCTGTACATGATGCAGACTGCATATTGGGTCTGGTTTGTGTCGCGCCCTGAGGCATCACCCCGCATGGGAAGCCATGTTAAGCTATCAGCCTGTACAGGAACATTATCTGCATCACCAACACTACTGCAGTTGCACAATTACCAGGACATCACAAGAAGCTCCTTTGGGAATCCATTCGCTGTACGCATAAAACAGTATCAATTCGTGTCTTTCACGTGTCCACTGTTGTAGGCCCTCGTCCACCTCGTCCACCTCAATGAAAACCGCGAGCTTCCTAATACCAATAATATCTAGGCTGATGACCAGGACTTAAGAAGGAGAAACATATGAGTAAAAACAATAACAAGTACGACAACAGCAACAACAAAAAATGGAAATACATCACCGTGATCATGGTGATAATAATAATAATACTAATAATAATGATCATAATATTGATAATATTATAATAATAATAGTGCTTCTCTGTCAATGGCTGATGCATTTCTGCACATGCGCCTCCATCGTCTCACCCGTGAGGGGAGTACGAAGAATTGACGATAGGCTCTAAAGACACCCCCGCACGGGCAGTTCCAACACTTCCAGACGGGCCGGTATGTTCAATGAAAATACTGGTGGCACCGACGGGAATCGAACTGGCGACAGGGCCCAGATGGTAGAACTTGACCACTGGGCTATCACGGTGTCCAAAATAATAGTAATAATCATAGTAATAAATAATAATAATAAATAATAATAATAATAATAATAATAATAATAATAGTAATAAATAATAATAATAATAATAATAACTAACCATTCGGCAAAGATGGGGGTATCACTTTTTCCGAAATTTTTCCAAGATTTTTAGCAACTTTCAGAAAACTTGTGCAAATGAAGGGAAATTCAGTATTTAGTTGCAGAACATAATAAAATGATATTAAAACATGTTTTTATTAATAGTCAACCACTTAGACTTCACCTCCGGAGGTGGACAGAAACCGGTCTGACACCTAATTTTTCCACTTTTTTTTCATGCCGGCGACGACAAGACTATGCTGGAAACAAGCGACAAAAATGCACAGCTTGGTTTTTTTGCTTTGTTTTATTTGTTTTTAGTATTTTCCTACATTATGAGCTGCTTTTACTTCAAAAAATCCCTGCCGCCGCTGTGATAGGGGATTCACGTGGGTAGTGGAAGGGGGAGGGGGGGGGGGGTGGTTGTGTGATGTGAAGGTTGCAGTATTTCCTTGATTAGAATGTATTTCAAGGCTACATTAATGGGTCGTTGTCGTCAGAGCTATCAGAGCTACCGACATCTGCTGGCCACTCACACAATTGGCATTTGTCTCCACCTTCAGCGTTATGGATCTTACAGGAAGGGCAATCCCACGGATTGGGGCCTGGCTGATTTGCGCCTTGCACCTGACTGTTCCTGCGTTGAGATTGCATCGCCCGCTTGGAATCAGCTGAATTTCGCGCACGCTTGCGTCCGCGTTGACCTGCTGCTCGACGCGCGCGGCGACATCCGCGCTGACGGCTTGGTTGGCGTCCTCGTGGCGGCACAGTTGAGTCTGAGACACCTACAGTAAATAATAACGAAATGCGACCAGTGTTGCAGATATAGCATACACTAGTACCGTTTTCTTCTTCCTCTGAGCTAGAAGAAGAGTTGTCTGTGCTAGTAGTAGAAGAAGAGTTCTCAGATAGCGCGGGTTCAGCACCAGCTAGTTTGGCATCCACTTCTTCTTCTAAGTTGCAGCGGCAGATTTGAAAATGGTTCCATGCTGAGTCAACAAGCTGCGCCTTTTTAAACTGCTTCCGGTCGGCATCTTGCGTTGCAACACCGTGCATTCTGAGCCAGTCCTTTAGTTCCTTGACTACCATTTGGCTGGATGCAAACGCTTGCTTGTCTTGAAACGATGTAAGTAAAATGAAAACTTTGCGCCACGGATGCTCAACATTTCCAAAAGCCAAGTCCTGCTCCCTCTTTTCTTCCTCAGTAAGCTCCTGTGCACCGCGCCATCGTGGGTGAGCGGGAGCCTTTCCCTCGTTAACAAAATATGTGCGTGGTAAAGAAAGAAGCTCGTCAGGTGTCAAATGGGTAAGAGCGTTTATCTTTTCTTTACGGTTAGGAGGCAACTCCATCCAATTCATCGGCAGCTCATCAACCAGTCGGAATTCTGCTTTGTATTTTCCACACTTCATATGAGCAGGGCGTCCGGGCAAACCACCGTCGAAGTAGTCGCCATCAATTTCGATTCTTGTCAGGTTCCCAGCCGCCAACATCTCCTCCACATGCGCAGTCTCGTCCGGCTCTAGGTACTTGCTCAAAGATCGAATATCCTTTTTCAAACGTGGGTTGACGAAGTATCCCACAGGAAGCTTGCGAGGCATATCAGCCGCTGCAATACATCCAACGCCCCGGTATTGCAATATATACAACACATGCACGTGAGGTGGGGGGGGGGGGGAGGGAAGGGAATAATATAATACAATACCGGGGCGCTGAATGAACAGTTTCACTGATGCTCCTTGGGGATTATCCTTCTCTCCATGAAATTCCTCCTGTGCGTCTCCCATTGTTTTGAAATCCGCAGTCGGTAACTGATCAGGATCCTCGTTCTTGGTGATGCGCCAGGCCAGAGGCCTGTTGTAATTCTTGAAGCTTTTGTTCATACATGGACTGAAATACGTCATCCAGTCGTAATTACATGCAAGAACAACCAACACAAAGGTCGATCTTTGTTTTTTGAAAGCAAGGATAAGTTTTAACAAAGCTTGAGCGATATTGGTTGTGAGGAAGGTGCTCTTCCACCCAATATCCATCACTCTGAATGACTGATCATTCCCGTCATGGCCGTGCCCAGGTGGCTTGCGATGAGATTCTACTTGCCAACGGATACCGCGGTCGACAACATTAAGCCCGATAAAGCCTAGCATAGCCCACGCAGTGTTATCACCGGCGCCGTCCCACTCCAGGAATAACTTCCAAGCTTGCATAGTGCGAGGATGCCAAAGCTCCCAATGCAAAAGTGATGCAAGCATGGTGATATTACTGTTCACGCCATGCTCCACTGCGCCTTCCAGGTACGTGAAAATAAAGTTAGTATCGGTAGTGTAACAAGTGTTGATACCGACACACAGGCGAAAGACCATTTTCCCTTTAAAGTCTTTAGCAGCACGGCGACAAGATGGAATCCGCACAGGCGGCTTCATATCTGCAGATATAACAGTAGCATGGAGATCTTCTTGCGCACCCTTCTTGCGTTGCATGCTCGCTACACGGCACGTTCTGTGAATTTTGTGATGAAGGCGGCTCTGGCGGCGCCAAGTCTGAGCTGCTGTGTCACTCAGGAAACCTCGGGCATGCCGAACCGCAAGCCTCGTGCAGATGTCGCATTTGGAAAAGTCTCCCGCTGCAGCACAAAGATGTAGTGAGTAATGATGAATGCTATGCTATGCTAACGATTCAAACATCAATCAATTATATGCATATTACCTCGTACAAACTTGACGTTTGAGAAATCCGCTTTCCAAACTTTGTTGATTGTGTTGTCTGTTGGAGGCTTATCAGGATTCACTCTCTTAGAAGTTCCGTACCGTAGACACACTTCTTTCCAGTTGTCCCGAACATACTTTTGCACTCCGGCGTCCTCAGCCATTTCTTGTAGCCTCCATACACCGTCGCTACATATCTCGGGATGACTGTTTGCGAATTTTTCACATAGCAAAATTGCAACAAGATCTTCTGTTTCGGGAATTGCGGTTGACTTTCTGGCAAAGACCTTCGTGTTGTTGGCAAGAAGCTTGTGTGCTCGAGATAAAACTGCGTCGCTGATGCCGTGGATGCGCTGCCAAGCTGTTCTGCAGACAGCCTCCGTTAGGTACATATATTGAAACGAACCAATTTTAGTTTGGAAGGATTCAAGCTGAGCAGCTGTCCACGTGTAAAGCTCACTTAGTGACGATGCTGCGTTCTTCGCTCGCGTGTGTAGCACATCGCGCGTGTCGATGAATGAGTAACACTTCCACTTTTGACAGCAAACAGACTTCACTTCTCTATCCAGGTCTGCGAAGGTTATCCCCAACAACTTCTTGAGCGCTTCCTGTCTCTGTAACTTCACGTTTCCTTTGGTGCGGTGTTTCATTTTGTAGGGGCGAGTGGGATTTTTGCGTGCTCGTTGTACAGGAAGTGGTGACAATTTCATCAGGTCACATAACAGCTCATTTGATTCCATCAGCTCGTTGTAGTTGCCCAGAATACTAGATTCCGCACCAACATATTCGTCGTCGACCAGAGGGGGGAGCCTAGTATCGCTAGGATCGGTAGGTTCACGGTAGCACTTCGAATCATTATCCGAATCGCCTTCGTCAACGCTCTAAACAAACCACAATAGCTACCAACTTCCGCAAGCAAGCAAAAGAGAAAGAGAATTACCAAAGATCCAGTAGGAACAAAAAGTCTCCCACTATTATCTTTGAACTTGACCGGACTACTCTGCGGCTCCTCCCTCTGGTCCACGTCAGTATCGATGTCAGAACCAAGTACCTGTAAATAAATCAAATAAGAAGCTACCTAGTGATTGATTTTATTTATTTATTACCTTCGTATTACTAGAGCTTGATTTTTCCAGCACAACTGTAACGCTAGAGCTCGCCCTTCGCAGAAGAGTATTCTGACTTTCTGCAGCTGAAACAGAAGTAACGCTGTTGAGCAACTTCATTTTCTGCTCTGTTGACATAGATAAAGATCTTGACACCGGCTGCGAAGTTGCGCATCCATCGGAAGTAACACTACTAACCGTGCTCAAAAGCGCAAGCTTCTCTTCGTGCGTCAATGACACTAACTTCAAAGGAATAGGATGCTCTTGCTCAGGAACAATGAAACACACATGGCCAATGTCCGTCTCGTACAAAAATACCGGAATTTTAGCGCGTTGCTTGGCAGCTTCTTTCAGCCAGTGCGGGTATGCATCGCTCGGTAGCGTAGTGATGCTTAAATCCGGATTCGGCGCATAATTGAGCAAAATCTCTTCATCTTTGCCTATTGCAGTGCTCACCGTGACGATTGGAGTCCCCTTGCTGATCTGGAAAAGAATGCACGTAACAATCATGTATGTATGATGTATACGCATGTATATATGTAATAATGCATGTGCATTTGCATGTTTTTTTATTTTATGTATGGCGACTGTCACATTACTAGTTACGCATGTGAATTGTAGCAATTTTCATATATGATGTACTGGTTATTAATTTACCTTCACGTTAGGTCGGGGAGTATCGTCAAGCTTCTCAGGACTCGAGTTGAATCCTTTTGATGAAGAATTTATTAGATGCAAAGCATTTCTGCTTGAAGGGGAAATAAAGTGAATGGGATGCATGCCAGTTTGAAGTAAGTTCCCAATTTTCATAGTAAAATGCTCTGATAAAGCAGTACTACGATCAAGATTCAGAGCACGTCCGCCCGCTTCCAGGATCCCAAGCTCGAAGGAAGGAGGAAGGTATATACTGGCAAAAACTCCGTAACCACCATCGCGGTGGGCCACGTAAATCGGCGCTTTGGCAGCCCTCAGCATGCCTAGAGAGAGAGAGAGAGAGGGAGACATTAATGTTTGTGTCTTTGTCTCTCTCTCTCTCTCTCTATCTCTCTCTTTTTCAGCGACAACAGCGACAACAGCAACAGCAACAGCAGCAACAGCGATAACAGCGACAACAGCAACAGCAACAGCAACAGTAGTTTTGTTAGGTGAGTGCACCAAACATCATGCCCCCCCCCCCCAGCATGAGCACCACCAGCAGAGTAAGGCATGGTTTGTGTGAACAAAATTTTTTCAGGAAGCGAGAGTGGAAGGGGAGCTAGCCCCAGTCATGATGTTGATGCTGATATTTAGTTTACTTAATAGGAGCAAGTAGTTTTGTTAGGTGAGTGCACCAAACATCATGCAACCCCCCCCCCCCCCCAGCATGAGCACCACCAGCATGGGACACTCCCTTTACCCTCCTGATAACTCGCGCTAGTTGGCTTGAAATAGGTTTAAAAAATGAACTTACATCAAATGCGAATTACGCAATCAAAGTAACGAAGTAAGTTCATTCTTTAATGCCATGTGCAGCACAGGGCCACCCCCCCCCCCACCCCCGCATTTTCGCACGTCACTGTCTGACTAGGCCATGGCTTGTGGGAACCAGGAGGAATTGGGAGCTCATATTTGCACTGTAGGTAGCCACAGCATCGATCTTGATGCTGGTGTAATGTTTTTGGAATTCAGATAAATATTGAAGTTGGGGGAGTGTCCCATGTGTGACCCCCCCCCCCCACATTTTTTAAGTGTTGACAAAAGTTTGTGCAGAGCTTTCTCCACAGACCATCTTGTACGTAACAAAAGAAATGGATTCCCGCCTAATCTGGTCTATGTAATAGGCGGGAATGCTGTTACATCTTCTCAAAATACTTTCCTCGTAATACAAACTCTGCACAAACTTTTGTAAAAAATCAAGTCATAGACATAGGTTTATCAAACTGCTCGCTTGTGGCAAATAGATTCAGTTGGGTTGTCAAATATTAGGAATTAATATGTATGGCTTCAACAAACATTTGACTGTAGCTTATCTTACCGTATCACTTGATTTGTGAGGAGGCAGGGAGGAATTTCAACAATCACGGAGGTTGATGTTGACAAAAATTTGTGCAGATTTTTCTACACAGACCGTTTAGTACATAAAAAAATAAATGCATTCCCGCCTATCCTGGTCTACGGAATAGGCGGGAACGCTGCTACATCTTCTCAAACTATTCTCCTCTCAATACAAACTCTGCACAAATTTTTGTAAAAAAAACCAAGTCATAAGCATAGGTTTATCGAACTAGTACAACTCCTACTCTGCACAGTTTCCATTAGAGATATAAATGGCATGGGTTTACATTATAGTACTGTATTGCTTTTTACCTTCTCCAGACTGCGGCCACAATAAATGCAGTAGATAGGCAAGGAATTGCAAGTATCATGGAGGTTGGTGTTGACAAATTTTTGTGCAGATTTTTCTACACAGACCGTTTAGTACATAAAAAAATAAATGCATTCCCGCCTATCCTGGTCTATGGAATAGGCGGGAATGCTGTTACATCTTCTCAAACTACTCTCCTCTCAATACAAACTCTGCATAAACTCTTGTAAACAACACCTACCCTTCAGCGTTTTTGAACGTACATTTTTGACCGGATTTTCCAGCTCCCACCGCCCACCTCGTCGACTGAACTTTGGAGGCAACTCATTTCGCATTCTGCAAAGTCACAAGATGTTTGAATGTAGGATTATCTCCGATGCCCAAGACGGCATGTAAGAAGCTCGTTGCCGCCACCTTACAAACCATTCGAAAAAATTCGCGAGGGGAAATCTTCCTTACTTTGAACGGCTCCCCAGACGTGGAGCCGTTCGAAGAGG
>WBZZ01004939.1:0-25000 GCA_019918135.1 Paulinella micropora
GCATTAAGTGCTCGCCTCGCTTTCGCGAAAAGATGGAACAGAACTCAATACCCGGCCTCGTCTCCATTCCAATCTTGGTCGGAGGCGATGGCCTGCCATTAAATCACGGAAAATTTGGCATTGCCCGGTCGGTTTGGTTGAACACTGTCTTCAACGTGGCTTCTCCATCAGTGAGAAGAGAGCGCATGATAGGTTCGCTGATTGGGGGACCGGTGCTACCTTCCAGCTTGAGAACCAGCATGTGGCCGATGCGCCGCGAGCTCAGCTCTTTGTACCTTCCCTTTTGGGCACAAGACATTCAGTCCGAAACCAAGCTCTGCCGTATCATTTTCCTTGGTGTGATGGGAGATGGACAAGGGATCAAAAAATTGTAGGCTCGACCTGGACTGGTACGTGGTGTTGTCCCTCGTGTAAACTCAGATTTGTGGAGCTCACGAAAGTGCGCTGGATTACACCAGATTTTCGTGTGTTTCTTCCGCGAGACCATCCCTTCCGTACTGACCCACGGTTTGGAGAACCTTGCCATGATGATCCACCAACGTAAGTCTTGCCAAATGTCAATATAATTATTGCAGATGTCAATGTAAATATTGCTCATTATCAATACAAATATTGCCTAATACCAATACAAATATTGTCTAATACCAATACAAATATTGCCTAATACTAATATAAATATTGCTGAATACCAATATAAATATTGCCAAATATCAATGTAAATATTGCCAAATATTCATATAAAGATTGCCAAGTATCAATATAAATATTGCATAGTACCAATATAAATATTGCCAAATACCAATATAAATATTGCGGAATACCAATATAAATATTTCTAAATATCGATGTAAATATTGCCAAATATCAATATAAATATTGCCAAATATCCTGCAGAATACCAATATAAATATTGCAGAACACCAAT
Source organism: Paulinella micropora (assembly GCA_019918135.1). Classification (NCBI taxonomy): domain Eukaryota; phylum Cercozoa; class Imbricatea; order Euglyphida; family Paulinellidae; genus Paulinella; species Paulinella micropora. The sequence goes on from WBZZ01004939.1 coordinate 926, forward strand.
GTAAATATTGCAGAATATCAATGTAAAGAAATATCGCTATAAAGATTGCCAAATATCAATATAAATATTGCACATGGTACGTACAAAACCCATGAGTGCTACGTCCGATACGGCCGACGCGGAGAAGCCATGAACAAACCTGCTTGAAGATTAGAAGGCAAAGCACATCAAAGGTGTGAAATATCTTCCAACTTTAAGTGGCGTTCATGGTTTCGATGTAGCACGTGATTTCTTCCTGGACCTAATGCACCTTATTTGGAACCTGTTCCAGCATTTCATCCGAATGACCTGGAAGCAAACACAGGCAGAAACCAACAACAAGAAGAGTAAAGGACACAAGGTGAAGCAGATACCAAGTTTCCATATACGGAAGAAGCAAGCAGGAGAAGACTTCCAGGAATATCAAACAGCAATGCGGGAAGCCAAGCAGAAGCATCTCCGGGACACAAAACTGTCGAGCAGGCTCTGACCGACTATCAAGAGCTGGGTTAGATGCAGCCGCCAGGTATGAAGTTTGCAACAGGTTTGTAGGTATAATGGCTCCGAGAGGTATGAAAGGTACAGGGTCACCCTATGGTAACTTTGGATCATTTAAATCTGCGGACGCAAGCTTTTTTTTCAAGTACTGCCCTTGGATTTTCGACGGCATTGACGATATCAAGGCAACACGACTTGCGACTATAAAAAGAATATTTCTGTTGGCACGTCTCTGCATGAGGCGCACACTTCCGGCCTACCTCAAGGAAAAGATTGGGCTTTTCTTCACCGAGCAGGTTACTACCTTGTACGTTGTAATTTACCCTCTGTTGTGGAACTCCGCCTTGATCTTTTGACGCTCGTCATCTGTCGATGCTCCCAACTGACGAGCGTCAAAACATGCGCTCAACAAATATTTGGGATCGGAAGATCATGTATGTACGATCTCTGTTGATTGGGAAGAAATCTCTCGTACATACAGGATCTTCCATCGATCGGTCTATCAATATTGCATCAATTTCAATATCAATATTGCTTTTTGGCAATATTAATATTGCGTCAATTTCAATATTAATATTGCTTTTGGCAATATTAATATTGCATCAATCTCAATATTAATATTGCTTTTTTGAAATATTAATATTGCATCAATTTCAATATTAATATTGTTTTTGGCAATATTAATATTGCATCAATTTCAATATTAATATTACTTTTTTGCAATATTAATATTTGCATAATTTCAATATTAATATTGTTTTTTTTTGCAATATCAATATTGCATCAATGTCAATAGTAATATTGCTTTTTGGCAATATGCAGCCAGTACGTATGTTCCGTTTTGGGTATACCATGTGCAATTTCCACCACCTACCATAATAACCAATGATATCATTACTGGATCAATATACCAAAAGCAATATACAAAGAGAATGTCAATATTTATGTTTCAAAATTGCAATACAAGTATTGAAATATTGTCAATCTTTGTATTTCGAAACAGCAAAAAAGCAATATTAATATTGAAATGTATGCAATATTAATATTGCAAAAAAGCAATATTAATATTGAAATTATGCAATATTAAGATTGCAAAAAAGCAATATTAACATTGAAATTGTGCAATATTAATATTGCAAAAAGGCAATATTAATATTGAAATTGATGCAATATTAATCAGTTTGTATGCAAAGTAATCAAACCGATGGCTGAGTGGGGCCCACTGCCTGACGTGGCTGCTTTTGGTTTAGAGCGTGAAGGAGGAGAAAGTAAAAAACAAGTGCACACCTCCAACGAGCCAGAGAAGACTTTCATAAAGCGTTGGCAGCAAAAGGCAGTAACGTCCTTTTCGGCCAAAGATATCAGAGACAAGAGAGTCTTTGCTGACCTGGAGATCGCCCGATCCTACGCAGGGAGAGATAATGTAAACTTTGCGCAGACTGGATACGAAATGATTTGGTCCAGGATGAAAAGATTTCTGACACCTAAGCAAAGCGCGGAGGCGGTACGATTTGTCGCATCCTGCTGGGAAAAAATTCCGCAATGGCAGCATCTGTCTGCGCAGCCGCATTTTGAGAAGGAAGAGATGCTGCTGTGCAGGAAAGTCTATATCAAAGGAGTGCACATGTCTTGTACCACAAATGCACGAGGACAACTGTTTGCAGGTGGAAACAGCTCATTGCTGATTTTGTTGCCCGCTTTTCTCCATATGTACATTGATCCCATAATATTTATATTTCTATGTTTTAATATCTGTATGGACTGCTCGGGACTTGGAAATACAAATTTTGCAGTGCGAATAGTGACTAAATGTCAATGTTTACATTGTTTTGATTGCAATATATATATTGCATAATTTTAATATTTTTATTGTTTTTGTGCAATATAAATATTGGCTGAACTTCAATATTTATGTTGCTTTTGTACAATATAAATATTGACTGAATTTCAATATTTGTATTGATTCACTGCAATATAAATATTGAAGACGTTGCAATATTAATATTGCTTGTTTGCGATATAAATATTGACTGAATGTCAATACTTATATTGCTTTTGTGAAATATAAATATTCACTTAATCTCAATATTTATAAAAAACAATATAAATATTGCACAGATTTCAATATTTATATTGCTTTTCTGCAGTATAAATATTGACTAAATGTCAATACTTGCATTGATTTTTTGCGATTCAAATATTGACTAAATATCAATACTTATATTGCTTTTTTGTAATCTCAATATTGATTTAATCTGAATATATTTATATTGCTAAAAAATGCTCAATATTGAAGAGATTTCAGTATTCAAATTGCGTTTCTGCAATATAAATATTAACTAAATGTCAATATATGTATATTTCTTTTTTGTATGACGTGCAATATATGTATTCACTGAATTTCAATGTTTACATTGCAACTGTGTCATATATATATATTATATATATTTATGTAGGATAGACAGGTCTATCTCGTATATCATAAAACAAGCCTTAGAAACATAAAAAAACGACATAGGATACATCAAAACAGACGTTGAAATTTATAAAAACACACAAAGACGTAAAACAAAATATGAAAAAATGAATACTAAGCCCTTTTTCGTCAAAATGACGACAAAAACTATATTTTACTATCATAATATATATATATATATATATATATATATATATAAATTTCATTTGTATATTTTTTCGTCATTTTGACGAAAAAGGGCTTAGTATTTATTTTGTCATATTTTGTTTTACGTCTTTGTGTGTTTTTATAAATTTCAACGTCTCTTTTTGATGTATCCTATGTAGTTTTTTAATGCTTCTAAGGCTTGTTTTATGATATACGAGATAGACCTGTCTATCCTACATAAATGATCAGAATACAAGACCCCACAAAAAGGGGAAAGTATCATTAAATATTTATTTTTTTACATTAAGAAAAAATATAAACAAGTCTATTATATAACATACGACCCAGCGGACAACGGGGGGGGCAGACACGAACGAAGTGAGTGGCGGGTGGCAATAACCGAAGCAAACCAAAGCAACGACAAAGCAGAATGTGGAATGAGAACGACAAAAAATTTATCAAACAATTGAACATAGCAGACACAGAGCAAAAAATATATAATGTGGTGTCCGAATTTTTCACGAGTGATGCGAAGCAGTCAAAGGCCTTTCATAATGCTATTTTGTTATTATTTAGTAAAACAACGACAGACGACGAAGTATTGAAGGCTATGAAAATTATTTATCCTAAATACGCTATTATTTACCCGAATACTACTTCAAGACGGCAGAGATTGAGCGAGGTAAGAACGAGAGCAATAAAACCGAATCAAAGCAAGAAGGTTTATGAAATGAGTAAATTAGATAAATATTTCAATATCAATGAAGACGAACGAATTAAAATAGTTGAGGGATATAAAAAGGATGTCAAGCAAAAACGAGCAAAAAATACAGATTGATGTGCGGGAGGTAATGGCGAAATTGAATGAAATGATTTTAAGCAATGACATACTTAAAAATCTTAGCCCTAATGATAGCAACGGGAGCCCGTCCAGTTGAAATATTTGCGAAAAATACATATGAATTAATACCAGATAAGCAGAGTTGGCTAAGAATAAACAACTTAGCAAAGAAAAGAGAGTGACAAAAGAAGAACTGGACTGAGAGACCTGTTATTCTATTTACTCCCGAATTTACAATAGAAAAAATTGAAGCAATAAGAAACTACTTTAAGAAAAAGGGGGCGGTTATAATCAACGACGACGGGCAACTCGCGAAAGACAAAAACAACGAATTGAACAAACGAATAATAAAAGTGTTTCCATGGCTAGCAGATTACAGACAGAGAAGCAGTATGTTAAGAAAATTATACGTGAGTTTATCATATACGAATTTTGCAGACCCGAAAATAACAAATTTCAACACATGGGTAAGCAACGTGTTAGGACATGGCGATTTATTAATGAGTTTTTCGTATTCATGGGTACCCGCGGGAGATGATGGAAGAAGGCCTTAAAAGCGAACTAGAGGAATTACGAAGGAAAATTGATTTATATTTGAATATCAAAGGGGCAGAAAGTTAATACATAGAGGACGACGGCAACGACTGCAAATATAAACCCTTAGGGAAGAAAGGAAGCAGAGCAGAGAAAAACGAATTACTTAATAAAATTTGGAATGACTACGGCGGGGCAATTACAAATACGGCACTCAGGAAAATTAGCGGAATTGGAGCAAAAATTGTCAATGAGTTTGTTATGAGTAAAAAGGAAGGACATACAGAGACAAAGCAGACAACAGAGACAACAGATGCAAAGCAGACAGAGACAAAGCAGACAGAGACGGCAAAAGAGCCCGCGGGGTTTAAGTTGATAGACGAAAACGGCAAAAAACGACCAATACGAAAAAGTGCGAGGCTTAAAAATAAAGTAAAAAATGAATAAAATCTCTTTGAAAATGAGGCGGGGTTTCCCCCGTTTTGGTTTTTTCTTTTTGTTTCTAAATTAATAACATTCTATAATAACAAGTGTGCTTAAAACACAGATTACGCGGTGGACGAGGCGGAGACGTTCATCGGAGCAGACACGGCGGGCGGTTTAATCTTTGAGACGATACGGGCGAGGGCGTCGTCAAAATCTACTCCAGTATTAATTAAATTGATAACATTATTGTATTGAGGCTGTTTGAAGCCTTCAATTTTCCGGTGGCCTTTTTGCGCAATCCAGTTTTTAAAGAGTTTTAATTGAGAGGTAATATGTTCTTGTCGGTGGGTTAAAGCCTTAGAAATATTAATGTCTTCATTAATTTCGGTAGCATCTTTAAGAGCCTTTTTAAAGGCTGTTAATTCTTGTTCTTTTTTTGTTTTTTCTTTTTCTAAGGAGGCTATTTTATGATTGAAGGCTTTAATATCTCCTTCGGCTTTATCAATCCCTGCTTTTATTTCGTCAGTGTCCGTCATGCGCTTACGTCGCTTAATTCGCCGTTCCACGTCCTGGTCTGACTCGGGAGCATTCCGCGGTATAAGGCTTCGGCTGTCTGCCATCTGGTCTGCTTTTGTCTCTGGGACTGCGGGACGAAGGAGCAAAAAGGCGGGTTTGCTGGTGGCGCGGCAAAAGCGCTAACGAAAAAAATTAGGTTGTCGGGGCGGTTTTTGCGGTCTGGACTAACGATTTTATTATGGCTTTATTTTGTGGTCGCGGTGGCACTCGTGATTACTTCATCAATAACGGGCTTTATGTCGTCCATGTAGGAATATAAAACGCTCTCGTATTCGTCAAGCATAACTTTATATTTTTCAGTGTTCGGCAGTTTTTGGAGGTTCTCCTTTATCTTAATTAATTGTACGTATGTGTCGGGGTGCGTTGCGTTTAAGTAATTTTTGATTTGAGATATATTTTTCATTGTTTCGCCCGTGGTTGTTTGCATTGTTATAATCTCGTTTAAGCAGTCGTTCAAAGCCTTCAAAAATTTCAACGTGTCATGGTGTGTGTGAGTGCGGGCGGTGTGGATTACTAAAGCAATTTTAGATTTAAAGACGGCGTCGCATACGTTGCATTTTGACATATTATAATTAATCAAATAAATTAATTTTTGTTTCGTTTCGTGGGACTAACATGGGCACTCCCGCTATTTTGAGGATAATAAAGGGCTCGCCGTTCTTTTTGGTTGCTTCGTGCGTTTCAAGGTTAAATTTGTATATAGCATCTTGAAGCGGTTTGAAGCCGACTAAAGGGGATATCTTTATATAAATGAGCCCGTAAGCGGTGGCGGTTGCTGGTTGGTGTTTGTTATGCGGGTATTTCTTTTAATCGGTCGCATGGTTTGCGTAAAGCGTTGAAAGAAGCGCAATTTATTTTTTCGCTAGTGTAAAATTGTAGATTGTTGTAAGCGTCGGTGTTTTTAAATTTCGCTGTGATTTCAATCATTTGAGATTATAAACCTTTATTAACAAACGAGAATGAGCGAAGCGAATGAGAGAGAAGTTAATAAAAAACCTTTATCTGTTGCGGGTATATAAAACGGATTTTTTTATGTTAAATAATAAATTAATGGTTGCTCTGCTGTGGCTCGTGTGTCGGTGTGCGTTGGCGCGGTTCGCTTTGGTTTTGCTTGTTTCTTCTGTGGTTTTTTTTCGTTTCTCTTGGCATTCTTCGCAGTGTTTAAGTTTTTTACCATTAGACAATATATATTTTCGGTTCCTTACACTTTGGACAATGGTGTTCTTCTAATACGTCGCCGTGATAAACTAAGTCTTCTGCTTGTTCTTTTTCGTATTGTGCTTTGGGTTCCTTATATCTTGCGGTCATTGGAGATTATAAGCCTTTATTTTTCGCGGGGTGTATATCTTATACGTATATTTTTATAGTATGGTAAGCAAAAGTTAAGTGGCAATAAGTAAAGGTTAAGCAGTAATAAGTAAAGGTTAATCAGTAATAAGTAAAGGTTAAGCGGTAATAAGTAAAGTTAAACGGGGGTATTACAAGTTTATCATAGGGTATCACGGGGTTAAATATTCTAGCCCCCGTTATCCGTTGTATTCGTTTTTTTGCTGTTTTCCCCGTTATTCCTTCATTTTCCTTCAAATCGATACGAAAGCCTTTTTCGTCCTTTTTCCTTCATCTCCCTTATAAGGGGCTATCTTTTCCTACTCTTTATAGAGAAAATAGACTACATAGCCCCAAATGGATACTAAGCACATTTAACCCTTAATTCCTTCATTACCCTCACCCAAAAAAAGATAGCCCCTAAAATCAAGAAGAAAATCAATACGAAGAAGAATTTTCATATTTTGACGACTTCACCCAAAAAAAAGATAGCACCATAAAAAAGATAGCACCATAAAAAAAAGATAGCACCATAAAAAAAGATAGCCCAAAAAAAAGATAGTCCAAAAAAAAAGATAGCCTCGCCCTCTAAAACTACTTATTCTTACTCGCCTAAATAAGGCCACCCGTTAATTTTCCTTAATCCTTTTCTTTCCTAAACATTACCGCCAATGTTTTATTCGGTCGTAATTCGTAATGCGTTCTGTGGTTATTTGTTGCTATTAATGATACCCCCCACTCTGCCCGTATTGCTGTATTAATAAAATATATTGTATCTCTAAGAAATGATTTATTTGAAGGGTCGCCTATATGGTTTTTAATCTTTTCTGCTTCTTCGTGTCTGTCGTATATAAAACCAACTCTTCCGCCTTTGCTAGCCATTCCTGCTTTTTAATGGTTTCTCTTAATTCCTCAGTGCTTATCTTTGTTTCAAAGTCCCATATGTTCTTTATTCCTAACCCGCTTATAACTTGTATAAGGTTTATGTGCCTATTATATCGCCGTTCTGTGTTTATTGTGTTGAATGAGTATTCCGCAACCCCGCATTCTGTTGAGTTGCCTTGTTCGTCCGCACAAAGTCTGTTCTTCTCGTCTTTGTTCTGTTCTCTTTGTTTTATGTAATTTAATCCCTCGCTTAATTTATCCTCTACATCCTTATTATATGGCCTGTAATTCCATATATACTGCTTTAATCTGTCATCATCAAATGTTTTATATAATAAACTACCTGCGGGTTCAGGCTGCCGATCTATTTCAACGCCTTGAAATAGATCAGGTTTTAACATCTCTTTTTTAGTTCTCGCCTTTTTAAATTCCAATTCCTCGGCGGTCGTCCATTCTCTGCCCTCCGCGTTCTCTTTCAACGCGACATATTCCGCATCTGTAATACTTCGGGCTTCAAATACGTCCTTAGCGTCCTCTATTTTAATCACGGCTTCTGTTATGTTTGCTTCCTTAAATGTTGCCTCGCTCGCGTCGGGTATGTCTAAGTCGCTTATTTCATATTCGGCTAATATGAAATACTTCATTAAATTCTGTATCCATTGGCGGGCGTCTTTGTTCTGTTCTACTTTGTTTTTCGCTAACAATTTTATGTAATCGTTTTTCGTCCTTTTTCCTTCATCTCCCTTATAAGGGGCTATCTTTTCCTACTCTTTATAGAGAAAATAGACTACATAGCCCCAAATGGATACTAAGCACATTTAACCCTTAATTCCTTCATTACCCTCACCCAAAAAAAGATAGCCCCTAAAATCAAGAAAAAAATCAATACGAAGAAGAATTTTCATATTTTGACGACTTCACCCAAAAAAAAGATAGCACCATAAAAAAAGATAGCACCATAAAAAAAAGATAGCACCATAAAAAAAGATAGCCCAAAAAAAAGATAGTCCAAAAAAAAAGATAGCCTCGCCCTCTAAAACTACTTATTCTTACTCGCCTAAATAAGGCCACCCGTTAATTTTCCTTAATCCTTTTCTTTCCTAAACATTACCGCCAATGTTTTATTCGGTCGTAATTCGTAATGCGTTCTGTGGTTATTTGTTGCTATTAATGATACCCCCCACTCTGCCCGTATTGCTGTATTAATAAAATATATTGTATCTCTAAGAAATGATTTATTTGAAGGGTCGCCTATATGGTTTTTAATCTTTTCTGCTTCTTCGTGTCTGTCGTATATAAAACCAACTCTTCCGCCTTTGCTAGCCATTCCTGCTTTTTAATGGTTTCTCTTAATTCCTCAGTGCTTATCTTTGTTTCAAAGTCCCATATGTTCTTTATTCCTAACCCGCTTATAACTTGTATAAGGTTTATGTGCCTATTATATCGCCGTTCTGTGTTTATTGTGTTGAATGAGTATTCCGCAACCCCGCATTCTGTTGAGTTGCCTTGTTCGTCCGCACAAAGTCTGTTCTTCTCGTCTTTGTTCTGTTCTCTTTGTTTTATGTAATTTAATCCCTCGCTTAATTTATCCTCTACATCCTTATTATATGGCCTGTAATTCCATATATACTGCTTTAATCTGTCATCATCAAATGTTTTATATAATAAACTACCTGCGGGTTCAGGCTGCCGATCTATTTCAACGCCTTGAAATAGATCAGGTTTTAACATCTCTTTTTTAGTTCTCGCCTTTTTAAATTCCAATTCCTCGGCGGTCGTCCATTCTCTGCCCTCCGCGTTCTCTTTCAACGCGACATATTCCGCATCTGTAATACTTCGGGCTTCAAATACGTCCTTAGCGTCCTCTATTTTAATCACGGCTTCTGTTATGTTTGCTTCCTTAAATGTTGCCTCGCTCGCGTCGGGTATGTCTAAGTCGCTTATTTCATATTCGGCTAATATGAAATACTTCATTAAATTCTGTATCCATTGGCGGGCGTCTTTGTTCTGTTCTACTTTGTTTTTCGCTAACAATTTTATGTAATCGTTTTTCGTCCTTTTTCCTTCATCTCCCTTATAAGGGGCTATCTTTTCCTACTCTTTATAGAGAAAATAGACTACATAGCCCCAAATGGATACTAAGCACATTTAACCCTTAATTCCTTCATTACCCTCACCCAAAAAAAGATAGCCCCTAAAATCAAGAAAAAAATCAATACGAAGAAGAATTTTCATATTTTGACGACTTCACCCAAAAAAAAGATAGCACCATAAAAAAAGATAGCACCATAAAAAAAAGATAGCACCATAAAAAAAGATAGCCCAAAAAAAAGATAGTCCAAAAAAAAAGATAGCCTCGCCCTCTAAAACTACTTATTCTTACTCGCCTAAATAAGGCCACCCGTTAATTTTCCTTAATCCTTTTCTTTCCTAAACATTACCGCCAATTTTTTATTCGGTCGTAATTCGTAATGCGTTCTGTGGTTATTTGTTGCTATTAATGATACCCCCCACTCTGCCCGTATTGCTGTATTAATAAAATATATTGTATTTCTAAGAAATGATTTATTTGAAGGGTCGCCCATATGGTTTATAATCTTTTCTGCTTCTTCGTGCCTGTCGTATATAAAACCAACTCTTCCGCCTTTGCTAGCCATTCCTGCTTTTTAATGGTTTCTCTTAATTCCTCAGTGCTTATCTTTGTTTCAAAGTCCCATATGTTCTTTATTCCTAACCCGCTTATAACTTGTATAAGGTTTATGTGCCTATTATATCGCCGTTCTGTGTTTATTGTGTTGAATGAGTATTCCGCAACCCCGCATTCTGTTGAGTTGCCTTGTTCGTCCGCACAAAGTCTGTTCTTCTCGTCTTTGTTCTGTTCTCTTTGTTTTATGTAATTTAATCCCTCGCTTAATTTATCCTCTGCATCCTTATTATATGGCCTGTAATTCCATATATACTGCTTTAATCTGTCATCATCAAATGTTTTATATAATAAACTACCTGCGGGTTCAGGCTGCCGATCTATTTCAACGCCTTGAAATAGATCAGGTTTTAACATCTCTTTTTTAGTTCTCGCCTTTTTAAATTCCAATTCCTCGGCGGTCGTCCATTCTCTGCCCTCCGCGTTCTCTTTCAACGCGACATATTCCGCATCTGTAATACTTCGGGCTTCAAATACGTCCTTAGCGTCCTCTATTTTAATCACGGCTTCTGTTATTTTTGCTTCCTTAAATGTTGCCTCGCTCGCGTCGGGTATGTCTAAGTCGCTTATTTCATATTCGGCTAATATGAAATACTTCATTCAATTCTGTATCCATTGGCGGGCGTCTTTGTTCTGTTCTACTTTGTTTTTCGCTAACAATTTTATGTAATCGTTTGCTACTACATTAACGGCGCCATATTGGCCATATGTCCAATTTGCCAAGGTTGCTATTTCATCCCGCTTCTGCCTGTCATTAAGGCTCGCGCTCAGTTGCCTTAAGTATTGCGTTTCGTTTTCAATGGTCGCCGTGTTGTAATTCGTGTAAAACAAGCATATATTGCTGTCTATCGGGTGCCGTATTCTACCCAACATCTGGTAAAAATCCCCGCTCATGTTTTTCTTATTACACGCCACGGCTACAATATTATTAAAAAACCCCCCTTATGGTAGTAATCTGTAAATGACTATATCATACTCCGCCCATTTCTTATATTCGTCGGCCATTGCTTCCCGCACTTCCTCCGTTTTGTTGGTTTCGCCCGTTATTAATAGCACCTTGTGCTCATCCCTCTTTAACATCTTCGCTAACGTTCTGAGCCGTCGTTTACCAACATTCGCGGGGACTAATACCCTTTTACCCTCCCGCCTTAGTTTAATAATCTGTTCGTAAGCCTCGCCAATATTGCCCGCCTTAATGTGTATGTGGCGCTTTGTTTTGCTCGGGGGTTCATTGTTAATAAATAGCGTTTTTGCCCCTCTGCCACATTCCCGCCGTATGTTTTGAAAGAATTCAATATCATCGGCCTTTAATGTGCCGGACATTAATATTACCTGTTTCGCCGTGCCTATTATATACTTTATTATCTCCCAATTGTTCTTGTTGTTCCGCGACTTCTTGAAAGTATCGCTCGTTAAGTGCTTGATAAATTGGTCGGCCTCGTCAATAACTAATTTATTTATCGGCTCTCTGCTAATCGGTATTCTGTGAAAACTATCGGCTTGAATGGTTAAATTATCCTTTTTTAATTTCCCCTTCGGCTCGTCTCTGTAATCCACATTTAAAGGGTATTTGCTTTTATAGTCGCTTGCTAGCGTCCGCCGATAACTACTTACAACGGACTTAAAGCGAGGCGTTTGTCTTAATTGTAATACGGCTTCTGCGGGGTTTTCTTTATGTCTTTCTATCACTTCGCGGGCTAAGGGGTTATTTTTTAGTTTTTCCACAATTTCACCTGCGTATTTCTTAATAGTATTTAAATTGGCGCCCCTTATTAATTCGCTTATCTCTCCGCAGTTTAAAATAAGGTCAGTTATCGCCTTTGAGTTTGCAGTTGTCTTGCTTGTGCCTAACCCGCTTTTAATGGCTATAATATCATATGTCGGGGTCGGCTTGCTTTGCTCTTCCATAAATTCTTTAATATTACTACAAAACGCCTCCTTTGCGTGTATTATGTCCGCGCCTAGCATGTTCAGTTCTTGCACCAAGTCCTGGTTTTCTCGTTATAGGATTGCTTGGCGGTTCTCGTTAGCGGTCTTAATGTAAAATTTGATTTTCTCCGCATATGTTGCAGTTCCCGCCGTTAGAGTAATATAACGGGGGCTTTCGCCTTTAAGTTCGGCCTCTTGTTTTTGCTTCCAACACCCCGCAATTTTCGCCCCATTTGCAAATTGTAATATAAATAATGTATTGTCGGTCTCGTGTATTCTGTCGCATAAGTGGCACAAGGTCGGCATTAGTCTTTTTAACTTATACGTCTTTAATATCCCCTCGGTCTCCGTTTCGCTTATGTCCTTTATCGTGTGCGCTCCCGCCTCGTGTTTTCATACGAGCACCGCCTCAAACAACTTATTAATATTAATGTCCGCGTTCTTTACCAACGCGGGTCGTTTGTTGGTTATCTGGCTCATATCGTGCTCGGCCGTGGTTATCAGTGATTGTTCATATAAATCATTTGAAACCTCGCTTATGTCCTTCGTTATAAGGCGCCCGCCTTCAATTCCTTCCACGAATTCCAGCCGTCGGTTTTCTCCTTTCTTAACCGCATAAGGCGCTCGCATTCCGCTCGGTGTTCCGCTTTTATGATAAACTGCCAAATCATAGCCTAACTCTTTATAGTCGGGCAATTCGTCTTTAATGATTTGTTTAATTTCTAACGGGTCGCCGTATAGTTCGCCACTATTACCCACGAAATGAAACGAATTGACATATTTTTCTTTCTTGCTTGAATATCCGCACCCGCTCAAGGCTATCACATCCCCGTTGAATAGTTCCTCAAAAGCCTCACGCGCTCGCGTATAGTCGGATACTTCATTTTGAGGCTCGGTCTTCCTCCGTGTCATATGTCTTGTCAATGTCTGCGTATGGTTTCAAAAATAAGGCGGTTCCTAAACTTTCCATGGCGTGCGGGTTTTCTTTTATGAAGTCCAATAAATCGGCCGTATTTACCTTTACGGCATACAATGAAGACGCCTTCATCTCACGAAAGAAAACACGATATCCGCCCGCGTCATTAGTATTTAATTTCGCGTTAGAGTTTTTATCTTCGGTAATATATACCCCTCGGTCAGTCCCATACCCGCTCATTTTTTTTGGTTGTTCTATATCCTCGCAAGAATAAAATTAGCCAAAATAAAATAATTAATTCAAACTCTATATTTTAACCTCCTTAACTCCTTAAAAGGAATTACAACCCCATAAACTCCATAAATAAAAAGAATATAAATATATAATTAATTAATTTCATTTAAAATTTATATACCCCCTATAATATAGACAATGACAGAGCAACCACAACAACAAAAGCAAAAGCCAGGCCGTCCCGCGGGAGTATCTAAAACGGGTTTAATTGAAAGGCCAACCGCACACACAGAGAGAAAGGGCAATACGTCGCATAGTATAACATATATTAAAAAGCAGTTAGCAAACGGGGACATAAGATACTACAAAAAAGAGAGAGTATATAACCGCGTGCAAGAGAGAAAACGACGCAGCATATTGAACGCCAAATATAAGCCAGTTAAGCGGGCTAAAATATCAAACATAAAGAAAGCATTCAGCGAAAATATGGACAAACTAACATTAAACGAATTAGAAACCTTAGCCCGCATTTTTACAGAGTGCGATATATCCGCGGTCAAAAATAGCATAATAAGGCTACACGGCGCGGACTTAACAACCTCTATAAGCACGGCAATAACGGCATAAAACGGCAAGCAATACAGAGCGTAATTTCATATAAAAAGGGCTTCGACCGCTATTTGCGGGGGGGTTTTCTTTTTATATAGAGTTGTTGATTAAAAGAGCGTCGCGGAGACAACAATATACGGCAAAAAATGGATATCTACATTAAATTATCATCAGTAATACAAGACATTATCAAAGAATACCACGAAGAAACGCGCTTATATTTGTTATCAATTCACGCGAGTGATACGCTTTGCAAAATTCAACACATAGGGCATATTTTAGGCAATAATTATGGGTTCTATTCTAAATATTACAAGAGCAACAAAGAAATCTATAAAATGTTTGACATACTCCGCGTGCTTATAGTCGCGTATATACGCAAAAACTTTATCGTATTAAACGAAATGAAAAATATAAACTATTGTTTTAAGTCTTGTTCGTGCGACTTAATCAAGCAAAAAGGAAAATTAAAGAAAACTTTAAACGCTTACGAAAAAAAGAAATAACGGACATTTACGCAAAATTAAAGAGTGCTATGATACAATTTAATGTATATGACTCATCAAAGGAATACATAAACAAAAGTAATAAGCATATTTCTGTTATTGAAGCCTTTTTGAATAAGCGCGTTGTATTAAAAATTTAAGACATACCGCAACCACGAAAGAAACAATCAAGTTTAATTTCTCGCCGTATCTCGGTGTAAAAACCGCCTCCTTTAACTTTAGCAGTTTTTATTAGTTTTACGGGCTGGCCGTCTGTGTCGGCCGTGGTATCCCGCATTAACCGCTTATAAATCCAAAAATCTTCTGCTTTGTATTTAATGTATTTTTTACCACATTGAAAGCATTTTTTACCATAACCCGCACAGACTAAAACTAAATTAAAAACATCATCATTTAAGCCCGCTTTCGCTTCTTTCAAGATAGACATTTTTTATTAATTTGCTAAGTTGTCGTATTCTGGGCTATCAGTTATAATATTATTAATTCTAGCCTGTGTATATAACTCTAATGTGTCCAAATATACCAATAGTCGGGGGTCTTCTTCTGTGTCTATGGTTTCAATAATCTTATTGAATTTCTCTGCTATAGTTGGTTGCGGTATAGACGACATACCCCCCTGTATATACTGGTCTTATATATAGTATCTATAAAAAATATATACATAAATTTAATTATCGCTTTCTTCATCCGTTAATGGGGGCTCTGGGCTCTTTACCTGTCTTAAATTAAGCGGTTTGTTGGGGTGCGCTCTTGTCGCCGTATTTTTAATTTTGACTACTTCAAAATTAAAGGCGTTGTATGTTATGGTATCCCCTCGCACAATACGGCGGGGTGGTTCTGGTTTAATGTCTAAAGCATCGCAAGATTCGCCAACTAATTCAAACAATTTATTATTAAAGGCATTTGTTAGCAATCCGTCTGCCCCTTGTCTTTTAGCCTCCATTAAACAACTTCTATAACGACTTAATAATATTTCAATTTCGTTCTCTGTCATTTCGTGCATGTCGTTTAAGTAATCCATTTTTTCGCATATATTGCTTATCTGGCTCTTTTTAGTCTTCGCGCATTCCTTGCATACATTACCGCCTTTTTTAAATTTGCTTTTGTGTTTGTCCATCCCGCATTTTAAACAACTCTTTAAAATAATGCCTTCAATGATATCCGACATGTTATGTAATATATGGTATAAACGTTTAATAAACTTTTAATAAACTCATTAATATAATGTCTGCCGTTTTGCCCCTCTGTTCGCGGTGTAAAAAGGATATTTTAAGCCCCGTTTTGGGCGTTGGCGGTTTGCCCTTAAAATCTTGTTTGAATGCTATATTTACATGAAGGACATTAACAAAAGAAAGCGGAAAGAATACAACAAAAAAGCATATCAAAAAAGGAAAACAAAGAAGGCGGAAGAAACCAAAGCCCCCGAGCGTCGCGGAGACGAGAAGACAAACGCGGAAGAAACCAAAGCCCCCGAGCGTAGGCTATTAATAAAAAACATTTACCCTCATAGACACGAAACAAAACCCCGCCTGCTATTGAAAACAAAAAATAAAAGTAGCCCCGTTTTAATGGCCTCTGATAGGCTTTTAATTATAGAAATCTATAATTTATACAAAGCAGTTAAGAGATTATACGACGGGGACAACCCGCCCGCCCTTGCTTCGCCTGCCTTGGTTTTATTACGTGATTATTTAGAAGAAGCAACAAAAGCGCACGAAAACTGCGCCCCGTGGGCTATGAATAACCATAAAGAAATTAAAGCGTATATAAAGGAGATTGAAGAATTTTTATTTATATAATATAATGGTGGCTCTTGTTGTTCTTGTCGTCTTCTGTTATGTGCTGGCGGTTTCTTCGAATATTTGGGGTAAATAAACCTGGCTCTATCTCGTCCAAATATGGCGGGTCTGGTTCGCCTTCTATGATAGCCCGCTTGCCCTCTTCGTTGCCCTCGCCTTCGTTGTCTTCGCCTTCGCCTTCGTCTCCTTCGTCGCTTTCTTCGTCGCTTTCTTCGTCTTGTTCTTCTTCGCTTTCGTCTTGTTCTTCTTCATCTTCTTCGTCTTGTTCTTCTTCTTTGTCGCTGTGGTTCGCGGGCTGTGGTTGTCTTTCTTTTATTTTTTGATTTAATAGCGCCTTATATTTGCTTTTTAATTCCCTGTTATTTTCCCGTAATTGGCTTATGGTTTGCTGTGCCTGTTTTAATTCTCCCGTTGTTCGTCTGTGTTCCTTTTGTTCCGCGGTTAAAAGGGCTTTCGCTGTTCTTAAATCTTTTATTTGTTGTTTATTTGCTTCATACCCCCCTGTAAGTAGGTTATAATAATCATTTCTTAAAAGTTCCATTTTTTCGCCGTTTTCGCAGTGTATAGAAAATATGGGCTCATTTTTCCCTTTATATCTCTCATACTTATTAAAGCCCTTTTCAATAACATCACATTTGTATTTATCCTTTACACGATAAACGAATTTTTTTAACTCTGTTATGATTGAATTTAATTTCGCTTTTGTCCTTGGTTTGCTGTCTGTGTCCTTGGTCTCGTGTGCCTTTATGAGTTTGAATATAAAGCCGTCATCTGTTGTGCCGTCTTCGTCGTAGTCGTGTATGCCAATTAAACACTTAAAACATTTTTCTTTGACGTCGTCAGTAAAATCATGCCTTTCTAAATGTCTTTTAATTAAAGCCCTTACAAATGCCCGCCCTGCTTCATTACTCACTTTTTTGTGGTTGCTCATTTTTTTCCGTATATTTTTGTCTCCGCGACGCTCTTTTAATCAACAACTCTATATAAAAAAGAAAACCCCCCGCAAATAGCGGTCGAAGCCCTTTTTATATGAAATTACGCTCTGTATTGCTTGCCGTTTTATGCCGTTATTGCCGTGCTTATAAAAGGTTGTTAAGTCCGCGTCGTGTAGCCTTATTATGCTATTTTTGACCGCGGATATATCGCACTCTGTAAAAATGCGGGCTAAGGTTTCTAATTCGTTTAAGGTTAGTTTGTCCATATTTTCGCTGAATGTTTTCTTTATGTTTGATATTTTAGCCCTCTTAACTGCCTTATATTTGACGTTCAATATGCTGCGTCGTTTTCTCTCTTGCACGCGGTTATATACTCTCGCTTTTTTGTAGTATCTTATGTCCCCGTTTGCTAACTGCTTTTTAATATATGTTATACTATGCGAAGTATTGCCCTTTCTCTCTGTGTGCGGTTGGCCTTTCAATTAAACCCGTTTTAGATACTCCCGCGGGACGGCCTGGCTTTTGCTTTTGTTGTTGTGGTTGCTCTGTCATTGTCTATATTATAGGGGGTATATAAATTTTAAATGAAATTAATTAATTATATATTTATATTCTTTTTATTTATGGAGTTTATGGGGTTGTAATTCCTTTTAAGGAGTTAAGGAGGTTAAAATATAGAGTTTGAATTAATTATTTTATTTTGGCTAATTTTATTCTTGCGAGGATATAGAACAACCAAAAAAATGAGCGGGTATGGGACTGACCGAGGGGTATATATTACCGAAGATAAAAACTCTAACGCGAAATTAAATACTAATGACGCGGGCGGATATCGTGTTTTCTTTCGTGAGATGAAGGCGTCTTCATTGTATGCCGTAAAGGTAAATACGGCCGATTTATTGGACTTCATAAAAGAAAACCCGCACGCCATGGAAAGTTTAGGAACCGCCTTATTTTTGAAACCATACGCAGACATTGACAAGACATATGACACGGAGGAAGACCGAGCCTTAAATGAAGTATCCGACTATACGCGAGCGCGTGAGGCTTTTGAGGAACTATTCAACGGGGATGTGATAGCCTTGAGCGGGTGCGGATATTCAAGCAAGAAAGAAAAATATGTCAATTCGTTTCATTTCGTGGGTAATAGTGGCGAACTATACGGCGACCCGTTAGAAATTAAACAAATCATTAAAGACGAATTGCCCGACTATAAAGAGTTAGGCTATGATTTGGCAGTTTATCATAAAAGCGGAACACCGAGCGGAATGCGAGCGCCTTATGCGGTTAAGAAAGGAGAAAACCGACGGCTGGAATTCGTGGAAGGAATTGAAGGCGGGCGCCTTATAACGAAGGACATAAGCGAGGTTTCAAATGATTTATATGAACAATCACTGATAACCACGGCCGAGCACGATATGAGCCAGATAACCAACAAACGACCCGCGTTGGTAAAGAACGCGGACATTAATATTAATAAGTTGTTTGAGGCGGTGCTCGTATGAAAACACGAGGCGGGAGCGCACACGATAAAGGACATAAGCGAAACGGAGACCGAGGGGATATTAAAGACGTATAAGTTAAAAAGACTAATGCCGACCTTGTGCCACTTATGCGACAGAATACACGAGACCGACAATACATTATTTATATTACAATTTGCAAATGGGGCGAAAATTGCGGGGTGTTGGAAGCAAAAACAAGAGGCCGAACTTAAAGGCGAAAGCCCCCGTTATATTACTCTAACGGCGGGAACTGCAACATATGCGGAGAAAATCAAATTTTACATTAAGACCGCTAACGAGAACCGCCAAGCAATCCTATAACGAGAAAACCAGGACTTGGTGCAAGAACTGAACATGCTAGGCGCGGACATAATACACGCAAAGGAGGCGTTTTGTAGTAATATTAAAGAATTTATGGAAGAGCAAAGCAAGCCGACCCCGACATATGATATTATAGCCATTAAAAGCGGGTTAGGCACAAGCAAGACAACTGCAAACTCAAAGGCGATAACTGACCTTATTTTAAACTGCGGAGAGATAAGCGAATTAATAAGGGGCGCCAATTTAAATACTATTAAGAAATACGCAGGTGAAATTGTGGAAAAACTAAAAAATAACCCCTTAGCCCGCGAAGTGATAGAAAGACATAAAGAAAACCCCGCAGAAGCCGTATTACAATTAAGACAAACGCCTCGCTTTAAGTCCGTTGTAAGTAGTTATCGGCGGACGCTAGCAAGCGACTATAAAAGCAAATACCCTTTAAATGTGGATTACAGAGACGAGCCGAAGGGGAAATTAAAAAAGGATAATTTAACCATTCAAGCCGATAGTTTTCACAGAATACCGATTAGCAGAGAGCCGATAAATAAATTAGTTATTGACGAGGCCGACCAATTTATCAAGCACTTAACGAGCGATACTTTCAAGAAGTCGCGGAACAACAAGAACAATTGGGAGATAATAAAGTATGTAATAGGCACGGCGAAACAGGTAATATTAATGTCCGGCCCATTAAAGGCCGATGATATTGAATTCTTTCAAAACATACGGCGGGAATGTGGCAAAGGGGCAAAAACGCTATTTATTAACAATGAACCCCCGAGCAAAACAAAGCGCCACATACACATTAAGGCGGGCAATATTGGCGAGGCTTACGAACAGATTATTAAACTAAGGCGGGAGGGTAAAAGGGTATTAGTCCCCGCGAATGTTGGTAAACGACGGCTCAGAACGTTAGCGAAGATGTTAAAGAGGGATGAGCACAAGGTGCTATTAATAACGGGCGAAACCAACAAAACGGAGGAAGTGCGGGAAGCAATGGCCGACGAATATAAGAAATGGGCGGAGTATGATATAGTCATTTACAGATTACTACCATAAGGGGGGTTTTTAATAATATTGTAGCCGTGGCGTGTAATAAGAAAAACATGAGCGGGGATTTTTACCAGATGTTGGGTAGAATACGGCACCCGATAGACAGCAATATATACTTGTTTTACACGAATTACAACACGGCGACCATTGAAAACGAAACGCAATACTTAAGGCAACTGAGCGCGAGCCTTAATGACAGGCAGAAGCGGGATGAAATAGCAACCTTGGCAAATTGGACATATGGCCAATATGGCGCCGTTAATGTAGTAGCAAACGATTACATAAAATTGTTAGCGAAAAACAAAGTAGAACAGAACAAAGACGCCCGCCAATGGATACAGAATTGAATGAAGTATTTCATATTAGCCGAATATGAAATAAGCGACTTAGACATACCCGACGCGAGCGAGGCAACATTTAAGGAAGCAAAAATAACAGAAGCCGTGATTAAAATAGAGGACGCTAAGGACGTATTTGAAGCCCGAAGTATTACAGATGCGGAATATGTCGCGTTGAAAGAGAACGCGGAGGGCAGAGAATGGACGACCGCCGAGGAATTGGAATTTAAAAAGGCGAGAACTAAAAAAGAGATGTTAAAACCTGATCTATTTCAAGGCGTTGAAATAGATCGGCAGCCTGAACCCGCAGGTAGTTTATTATATAAAACATTTGATGATGACAGATTAAAGCAGTATATATGGAATTACAGGCCATATAATAAGGATGCAGAGGATAAATTAAGCGAGGGATTAAATTACATAAAACAAAGAGAACAGAACAAAGACGAGAAGAACAGACTTTGTGCGGACGAACAAGGCAACTCAACAGAATGCGGGGTTGCGGAATACTCATTCAACACAATAAACACAGAACGGCGATATAATAGGCACATAAACCTTATACAAGTTATAAGCGGGTTAGGAATAAAGAACATATGGGACTTTGAAACAAAGATAAGCACTGAGGAATTAAGAGAAACCATTAAAAAGCAGGAATGGCTAGCAAAGGCGGAAGAGTTGGTTTTATATACGATAGACACGAAGAAGCAGAAAAGATTATAAACCATATGGGCGACCCTTCAAATAAATCATTTCTTAGAAATACAATATATTTTATTAATACAGCAATACGGGCAGAGTGGGGGGTATCATTAATAGCAACAAATAACCACAGAACGCATTACGAATTACGACCGAATAAAACATTGGCGGTAATGTTTAGGAAAGAAAAAGATTGCCTTATTTAGGCGAGTAAGAATAAGTAGTTATAGAGGGCGAGGCTATCTTTTTTTTTGGGCTATCTTTTTTTTGGGCTATCTTTTTTTATGGTGCTATCTTTTTTTTATGGTGCTATCTTTTTTTATGGTGCTATCTTTTTTTTGGGTGAAGTCGTCAAAATATGAAAATTCTTCTTCGTATTGATTTTTTTCTTGATTTTAGGGGCTATCTTTTTTTGGGTGAGGGTAATGAAGGAATTAAGGGTTAAATGTGCTTAGTATCCATTTGGGGCTATGCAGTCTATTTTCTCTATAAAGAGTAGGAAAAGATAGCCCCTTATAAGGGAGATGAAGGAAAAAGGACGAAAAAGGCTTTCGTATTGATTTGAAGGAAAATGAAGGAATAACGGGGAAAACAGCAAAAAAACGAATACAACGGATAACGGGGGCTAGAATATTTAACCCCGTGATACCCTATGATAAACTTGTAATACCCCCGTTTAACTTTACTTATTACCGCTTAACCTTTACTTATTACTGATTAACCTTTACTTATTACTGCTTAACCTTTACTTATTGCCACTTAACTTTTGCTTACCATACTATAAAAAATATACGTATAAGATATACACCCCGCGAAAAATAAAGGCTTATAATCTCCAATGACCGCAAGATATAAGGAACCCAAAGGACAATACGAAAAAGAACAAGCAGAAGACTTAGTTTATCACGGCGACGTATTAGAAGAACACCATGTCCAAAGTGTAAGGAACCGAAAATATATATTGTTTCTAATGGTAAAAAAACTTAAACACTGCGAAGAATGCCAAGAGAAACGAAAACAAACCACAGAAGAAACAAGCAAAACCAAAGCGAACCACGCCAACGCACACCGACACACGAGCCACAGCAGAGCAACAATTAATTTATTATTTAACATAAAGCCAACAATAAAAAAATCCGTATAATATACCCGCAACAGATAAAGGTTTTTTATTAACTTCTCTCTCATTCGCTTCGCTCATTCTCGTTTGTTAATAAAGGTTTATAATCTCAAATGATTGAAATCACAGCGAAATTTAAAAACACCGACGCTTACAACAATCTACAATTTTACACTAGCGAAAAAATAAATTGCGCTTCTTTCAACGCTTTACGCAAACCATGCGACCGATTAAAAGAGAAATACCCGCATAACAAACACCAACCAGCAACCGCCACCGCTTACGGGCTCATTTATATAAAGATATCCCTTTAGTCGCCTTCAAACCGCTTCAAGATGCTATATACAAATTTAACCTTGAAACGCACGAAGCAACCAAAAAGAACGGCGAGCCCTTTATTATCCTCAAAATAGCGGGAGTGCCCATGTTAGTCCCACGAAACGAAACAAAAATTAATTTATTTGATTAATTATAATATGTCAAAATGCAACGTATGCGACGCCGTCTTTAAATCTAAAATTGCTTTAGTAATCCACACCGCCCGCACTCACACACACCATGACACGTTGAAATTTTTGAAGGCTTTGAACGACTGCTTAAACGAGATTATAACAATGCAAACAACCACGGGCGAAACAATGAAAAATATATCTCAAATCAAAAATTACTTAAACGCAACGCACCCCGACACATACGTACAATTAATTAAGATAAAGGAGAACCTCCAAAAACTGCCGAACACTGAAAAATATAAAGTTATGCTTGACGAATACGAGAGCGTTTTATATTCCTACATGGACGACATAAAGCCCGTTATTGATGAAGTAATCACGAGTGCCACCGCGACCACAAAATAAAGCCATAATAAAATCGTTAGTCCAGACCGCAAAAACCGCCCCGACAACCTAATTTTTTTCGTTAGCGCTTTTGCCGCGCCACCAGCAAACCCGCCTTTTTGCTCCTTCGTCCCGCAGTCCCAGAGACAAAAGCAGACCAGATGGCAGACAGCCGAAGCCTTATACCGCGGAATGCTCCCGAGTCCGACCAGGACGTGGAACGGCGAATTAAGCGACGTAAGCGCATGACGGACACTGACGAAATAAAAGCAGGGATTGATAAAGCCGAAGGAGATATTAAAGCCTTCAATCATAAAATAGCCTCCTTAGAAAAAGAAAAAACAAAAAAAGAACAAGAATTAACAGCCTTTAAAAAGGCTCTTAAAGATGCTACCGAAATTAATGAAGACATTAATATTTCTAAGGCTTTAACCCACCGACAAGAACATATTACCTCTCAATTAAAACTCTTTAAAAACTGGATTGCGCAAAAAGGCCACCGGAAAATGGAAGGCTTCAAACAGCCTCAATACAATAATGTTATCAATTTAATTAATACTGGAGTAGATTTTGACGACGCCCTCGCCCGTATCGTCTCAAAGATTAAACCGCCCGCCGTGTCTGCTCCGATGAACGTCTCCGCCTCGTCCACCGCGTAATCTGTGCTTTAAGCACACTTGTTATTATAGAATGTTATTAATTTAGAAACAAAAAGAAAAAACCAAAAAGGGGGAAACCCCGCCTCATTTTCAAAGAGATTTTATTCATTTTTTTACTTTATTTTTAAGCCTCGCACTTTTTCGTATTGGTCGTTTTTTGCCGTTTTCGTCTATCAACTTAAACCCCGCGGGCTCTTTTGCAGTCTCTGTCTGCTTTGTCT
>WBZZ01004940.1:0-2500 GCA_019918135.1 Paulinella micropora
TAAATCATGGTTTGTGGGAACCAGGAGGAGTTGGGAGCTCATATTGGCAGGGTGGCTAGCCCCAGACTCGATGTTGATGCTGATATAGTTTTTTTTAGAATGCACGCAAATGTTTGTGTTAGGGGAGTGTCCTGAATACCAAAATTCCTTGTTTTTTTGGCCTTTTTTGCACCCCCATCCCTATAAATCATGGTTTGTGGGAACCAGGAGTTAGGAGCTCATATTGGCAGGGTGGTTAGCCCCAGACTCGATGTTGATGCTGATATAGTTTTTTTTTTGGAATTCACGCAAATATTTGCGTTAGGGGAGTGTCTGAATGCCAAATTTCCTTGTTTTTTAGCAGCACTTGCCGGTGCCTTAGGCAATTAAACGTACCCTGTCGACGGGGCAGGGGGGTCCGGGGGGCCCTCCCCCCGGGAACCCCAGCCCTGTGATTGCACGTACCCGTTCTGGTCGCGGGTGGCACCCACACCTGAAAATTGAGGTTTTTTGCCACCAGGCGCCCTTTGCGGCACCTCCGGCAATTCAACGTACCCTGTCGAAGGGAAGGGGGCGGGAGGGGGGGGGGGGGGTCCGGGGGGCCCTCCAAAAAGTGATAAGAAGTGGGGCTGGCGGGATTTGGTGCGTTCGCGCACCGGTAAACCATCCTTTCAGGTGTTGGCGCAGCCCCTAGTTATTATTATTATTATTATTATTATTATTATTATTATTATTATTATTATTATTGGACACCGTGATAGCCCAGTGGTCAAGTTCTACCATCTGGGCCCTGTCGCCAGTTCGATTCCCGTCGGTGCCACCAGTATTTTCATTGAACATACCGATCCGTCTGGACCAGTATTTTCATTGAACATACCGGCCCGTCTGGAAGTGTTGGAACTGCCCTTGCGGGGGTGTCATTAGAGCTTATCGTCAATTCTTCGTACTCCCCTCACGGGTGAGACGATGGAGGCGCATGTGCAGAAATGCATCAGCCATTGACAGAGAAGCACTATTATTATTATTATTATTATTATTATTATTATTATTATTATTATTATCCCTGAAAGGTGTTGGTCATGGGGGTGGGGGGTTTGGGGGGAAGGGGAAATGAAAATTGTGTACCCCCCACCCACCCCCACCCGCATTTCGGCACCCCTGTCGGAACAAATCATGGTTTGTCGGAACGAGGAGTTGGGAGCTCATATTTGCAGCGTGGTTAGCCACAGACTCGATCTTGATGCTGATATGTTTTTTTTTGGAATTCAGGCAAGTATTTGCGTTAGGGGAGTGTCCTGAATGCCAAAATTCCTTGTTTTTTTTCGCACCCCAATCGATAAATAACGGTTTGTGTGAACCAGTAGAAGTTTGGAGCTCATATTGACAGGGTGGCTAGCCCCAGACTCGATGTTGATGCTAATATAATTTTTTGGAACTCACGCAAATATTTGCGTTAGGGCAGTGTCCTGAATGCCAGAATTCCTTGTTTTTTTGGCCTTTTTTTGCACCCCCCCATCCCTATAAATCATGGTTTGTGTGAACCAGGAGGAGTTGGGAGCCCATATTGGCAGGGTGGTTAGCCCCAGACTCGATCTTGATGCTGATATAATTTTTTTGGAATTCACGCAAATATTTGCGTTAGGGGAGTGTCCTGAATGCCAAATATCCTTGTTTTTTTTGGCCTTTTTTTGCACCCCCCATCGGAATAAATCATGGTTTGTGTGAACCAGGAGGAGTTGGGAGCCCATATTGGCAGGGTGGTTAGCCCCAGACTCGATGTTGATGCTGGTATAATATTTTTGGAATTCACGCAAATATTTGCGTGAGGGGAGTGTCCTGAATGCCAAAATTCCTTGTTTTTTGGCAGTACTTGCCGGTGCCTCCGGCAATTGAACTTACCCTGTCGACGGGGCAGGGGTGGTCCGGGGGGCCCTCACCCCGGGAACCCCAGCCCTGTGATTGCACGTACCCGTTCTGGTCGCGGGTGGCACCCACACCTGAAAATTGAGGTTTTTTTGCCACCAGGCGCCCTTTGCGGCACCTCCGGCAATTCAACGTACCCTGTCGAAGGGAAAGAGGGTGTCCGGGGGAGCCCTGCGATTGTACGTACCCGTTCTGGTCACGGGTGGCACCCACACCTTAAAATTGAGGTTTTTTGCCACCAGGCGCCTTCAACGTACCCTGTCGAAGGGAAAGGGGGGGTCCGGGGGAGCCCTGCGATTGTAAGTACCCGTTCTGGTCGCGGGTGGCACCCACACCTGAAAATTGAGGTTTTTTTGCCACCAGGCCCCCTTTGCGGCACCTCCGGCAATTCAGCTTACCCTGTCGAAGGGAAAGGGGGCGGGAGGGGGGGGGGGGTTCCGGGGGGCCCTCCAAAAAGTGATCAGAAATGGGGCTGGCGGGGTTTGGTGCGCGAATTCGCGCACCGGTAAACCATCCTTTCAGGTGTTGGCGCAGCCCCTAGTTGTTGTTGTTGTTGTTGTTATTATTATTATTATTATTATTATTATTATTATTATTA
>WBZZ01004940.1:17500-22500 GCA_019918135.1 Paulinella micropora
GTGCTATATGTGTGTAGGCAAGCAGTTTGGGCCATTCTGTGCTCTGGCTCCTCCATCATGACCTCAACCAAAAAGTCTAAGTTTTTGACAAAAGCACTGCTGTTTACATGTTGTATAGTCATTTTAGTAAAAATAGAACATATGTAAATTCAACATAGGAAAAAATCCTTAGTGAGGGCTTTGACTTTTTTGAATTTATTATTTACGCATAGGATTCCTCACATATTTCTTGAAATATTTCACTATGGTGAGCATATGCTTATCTTTAGTAGTGTTTGAGAAATCTGTATTTGAAGTTGTGAAAAAAAGCACCATTACGTGTGGAAAAAAAATCGGAAAAAGACAGGTCGGGAGCAATTTTTTTTTCTATATCAATGTGGTTAAACAATTGTTTACAACCACGATTATGATTAAAGAATCTGTCTTTGTTTGTTATTTTATTAACTTTTGACCTATGAAGCGTTGTACAATATGTCTTGATAAATAATTTGATCGAATTTCGTGTATCTATCTATCTATCTACCTACCTATCTACCAATCTACATATCCATGTATCTATCCATCTCTATCTATCTATCTATCTATCTATCTATCTATCTATCTATCTATCTATCTATCTATCGATCTATCGATCTATCGATCTATCGATCTATCTATCTATCTATCTATCTATCTATCTATCTATCTATCTATCTATCTATCTATCTATCTATCTATCTATCTATCTATCTATCTATCGATCGATCGATCGATCGATCGATCTATCTATCGATCTATCTATCTACCTACCTACCTATCTATCTATCTATCTATCTATCTATCTATCTATCTATCTATCTATCTATCTATCTATCTATCTATCTATCTACCTACCTACCTACCTACCTACCTACCTACCAACCTACCTACCTACCTACCTACCTACCTACCTACCTACCTACCTACCTACCTGCCTACCTACCTACCTATCTATCTATCTATCTATCTATCTATCTATCTATCTATCTATCTATCTACCTACCTACCTACCTACCTACCTACCTATTTACCTATTTATCTATCTATCTATCGGTAAATATGTGCTACTTTAATATACCACTGTGTCAATCCCGACACTTAATATTAATAGCACCTGCATCTAGAGCAAGAAGCGGGCTTTCACCTTTAAATCACATTACAGGCTCACCTCTGACTTGCGCCGCTAGTCAGTATAGTTGAAGTAGTACAACAAATCGCTCAAAAGGAACTATAACTCTACTCCAATTACTAATAATTTCAAGAAAAACTATATCACTACTCAAATTCCCAACCGAGACGTTTCCTCATAACTACCCACCAACTTAATATGCTCAGAAGGAACTCCATCTCTAATCCAATTACTAATAACTTCAAGAAGAACTGACTTTTTCACGAGGAACGATACCACTGCTCCGATTCATAAGAAACTATATCCGCGTACTCAAGTATCTAACCTGAACGCTACTTCGTAACCAACTTATCAAGGAATCGACAATCTTTAACGCAATACGATACAATTTAATGAAATATATACTGCTTCTTACTTTTTTACCAGTATTTTCTTGCCATAAGTGCACTGGAAAATTTCACTCTTTCCTATGGCAAATTCCTTTTTTGCACATATCAACTCATAATTTTCCTCACTCAGGCTGTGCTATTTCTCCTTTCCAATCTACCCCACTAACGTTCTCTAGAACACAACCTAAACCATCCCAACCTAAACCATCTCCCCACCACAGACAAATTCCTTCAGAATCCTTCGTCTTGAGCAGAGCTCAAAAGCTCTTAGTCGTGAGCCGCTCACAGCTCACGAGCACTGGACGATCATATACAAACTTACCTTGCCCTTTAACTGATCATCGCACTTAAGGTCCAAACCAAATCTTACATTTACTTAAACTTTGGCGAAGGGGCGAGCACGGTCACTCGCGGTCTGGTAAACCACTGTTAATAAACAACTATTCTAGAAAGATATACTGCGCTGCTGTTTTGCTTGCAGCTGGCTGACGGTCAAAAACCAAGCGCAGCCTCTTCGCGTGTCCTGGGCCGATCTTCTCTGCTGAGTCCGCACGGCACCATCCGTACGGCAGTGACGGGCACCCTACCAAACTATCTCCTCCCTTGTTAGATCTATTAAATTATAATTAACAGGATAATCAATATGGTCCGGTATGTAATGTGTGTCGTTAGAGCCATTACTTATGTCCGGCCTAGTATGTATTCTGGCTGTCCCCTTGGTGCACTTTTCCGCTCAATAAAGTTTCTATTGTAGGACACAGCTAGTATAAGGCAGATTATTAAGTTATTAATAGTCTCACAGGTTATAGAGCCTTGTAGCGTGAACGTTAGGTCTGGTAGATTTTATTCACCCTAACCCTTACTCTAACACTAATCCTAACCCTAACACTAACCCTAACCCTAACTCTAACGCTAACACTAACATTAACACCACTAACACTAATCCTCTGACTTACTAGCTAGTGTATATTGTATTTAAGAAATATAATTAACCGGATAGTCAATATGGTCCGGCATATGTAATGTGTGTCGTTAGAGCCATTACTTACGTCCGGCTTAGTATGTATTCGGGCTGTCCCCTTGGCGCACTTTTCTCAATAAAGTTTCTACTGTAGGACATAGCTAGTATACGGCAGATTATTAAGTTATTAATAGTCTCACAGATTATAGAGCCTTGTAGCGTGAACGTTACGTCTGGTAGACTTTATTCACTTATTGCGTAGTATCGGGGCATGCGGAAGGCTGCCTCCGAAAGTAGGAACTGGTGTACGTGCGGAAGGCTGTCACCAAATATTTGCAGAATCTGGTGTGTGTGCGGAAGGCTACCACCAGTCTGGTGTGTGTGCGGAAGGCTACCACCAGTCGCACTAGGCGGATTGTGCGGAAGGCTGCCACCTGATTGCTAGCATAACGTCAATAACTAACTATTTCCTAACATCATCTCGCTTCTCTACCCATAGAGAAAGCAACCACAGTAGTTGAGCATTACTCCTACCTTCCGCACTTGGTACGCCCAAACACAATATGGCGTATCAAGGTTCTGATCTGGTAAAGATGAGGCTAGACCCTCCAAAGTTCGATCATGGAAAGGAATGGGAGTTATTTGAATACACCTTTACATCAGTTATAGGTCACTGTTACACATTCAGAAATCCTATCCATGATTCCGGGCTTTGAGTCTCACCCCTTAGCTAAACATATACAACTACCCAAACGACCTGAATCCCCTACTAATGCAGCTTTCATGTCACCCAAAAAGGAAGAGGAAGAGTCGGAGAGGAGGAAGAGGAGACAGTAGTAAAGGTAGAAGGTAAAGATAAGGGAAATAAAGAAGAGAGTAGAGAAACAACAAGTGTAACTTACGATCGAGTGTGAATCGTAGATTGTGAGTCTCCAGTTCTCAAAGCTTTTACTTCAAGTCAACAGTCATCAAACGGATAGTGTCGGGTTGCTTAACTCGAAAACCAAACTCATTTCGGGAAGGTTAGAGGAAAATGACTGGGACGGATGTATATAAAAAGCAGTCAAACATTGCTTTTTCCGTTCACTCTTGTTACGCTTGTCCACAAACTTACCTCAACGTGCGTGTTTCACTAGAAATCAAGGGAAGAGGTGATAGAGGGGGGGAAAAGGCAATAGTTGATCTTTTCTAAAAAGAACTCTGACTTGATCGTTTGAAATCATGTCTGAACGAAATCGAAAACAAGTTAGTGAAGTCGAAACGTCGTGCAGAGGAGAATCTAACGAGCAGGTCAAAAAAAGTGAATTGTCAACGGTAAAGGTTTTGGCCGGTCGTTAAGGTGCTCAGTCTGATAAGTAAATTCCTTTCTTCCCGAGCTTCGTAAGGGTTGACCTATCTGTCTTTCAAGTTTGTATATAAAGGGGTGTCGGGGCTTGACTGCAAACAAGCAGCTGTCACAAGGGAAGCTTGCACAATCTCAGTGATGATATTTGAGTGGCAAAATAATCCAACGTTCAGCTTATTTTCTCGATCAATACTCGAGATGTGAAAACTTGATGTCATGGCCAAACATGTCATTTGAAAGCTCTTCTCGTGAACTTTCAATTGATGGCTCAGCACGATGATTGCAATTCGATTGATGAAGAACGATGATTTCAAAGTTGAGCGCTTTTTGCCTCTTGCATGTCGTCAATACTGTCCCCAGCCGCGAATTCAGCTGGCAGGCTGGACCCAGGCCACAGTCAAGGCTGCAATATCTCCTGTGCCAGAGAAATCAAGACGCGCAAACATAGTCGCACTGTCGTTCTTTTCCCACAAGAAGGTGAAGTTGAAAGGCACGCCCGGCTCAAGCTTGGCCGGGAAGGACAGACTCAGACCGTCCACAAGCTGCCACGCCAAGTACTCAGCAGGAAAACCTGTGCATTTCGTATATCTTGTATGTCTTCGTAATATTATTAATACCTTGTATGTACTGTATGTATTGTATGTACTGTATGTATTACATGTATGTATTTGTATGTAAACCTTTGAAGGTGAGTGGGTAGGGCCCGGAGAGTATGCAGGTGTCTGTGCGCAGCGTGGTGGCAGTGCCCTAGGCAGATAGACAGATAGACAGACAGATAGATAGATAGATAGATAGATAGATAGATAAGATAGATAGATAGATAAGATAGATAAGAATAGATAAGAATTAGATAGATAGATAGATAGATAGATAGGTAGGTAGGTAGGGGTAAAGTAGATAGATAGATAGATAGATAGATAGATAGATAGATAGATAGATAGATAGATAGATGGAAAGATACACCGTATGTGCACGGCTTACTGAGGAGTCTTTGCAGGCAAATGTTTAGATGGATAGAGAAGCAGACAGATAGACAAATATAATGAAGAAAGGTAGACCATGTATGAACGACTCACAGGGCGGTCTTTGATGATCGTATAAGGCGAGGTTCACTAGGCAGATAGATAGACAGACAGACAGACAGATAGACAGACAGAC
>WBZZ01004940.1:27500-30000 GCA_019918135.1 Paulinella micropora
AATAATAATAATAATAGTAATAATAATAATAATAATAATAATAATAATCATAATAATAATAATAATAATAATAATAATAATAACTAGGGGCTGCGCCAACACCTAAAAGGATGGTTTGCGGTGCGCGAACTCGCGCACCCCCCCCCCCCCCCCGGGGTTCCCGGGGGGAGGGCCCCCCGGACCCCCCCTTTCCCATCAACAGGGTAAGTTCATACCAGCAGAACGCAACTGTAAGCTGTGGTGGCACCAAAACCTCAAATCTCTGGGTTTTGTGCCACCCGCCAACAAAACTTTTTTTTTCCGAAGAGAGCGCACCGAGAGGTGTCGGGTACACCAAACATCAGCCTCAAACTCCCTCGGGTGTGCGCGAACGGCGCCTGGTGGCGTAAAAACCTCAATTTTCCGGTGTGTATGCCACCCGGCGAAGCAATTTTTATATTTTCGAAGAGAGCTGATCAAGAAGTGTCAGATACACCAAATATCAGCCGCTAACTCTCTGGTGCGCGCAAACGGCGCCTGGTGGCACGAGACCTCAATTTTCTGGTGTGGGTGCCACCCGCGACCGGAACGGGTACGTACAATCGCCCGGTTGGCATTCCAGGGGGGAGGGCCCCCGGACCCCCCCTTTCCCGTCGACAGGATACGTTCAAGTGCCGGAGGGCGCCTGGTGGGACAATACCTCAATTTTCTGGTTTGGGTGCCACCCGCGACCAGAACGGGTACGATCGCCGGGATTGGGTTCCCGGGGAAGGGCCCCCCGGACCCCCTCTCCCTGTCGACAGGGTACGTGAAATTGCCGGAGGTACCGGCAGTACTCCCAAAAAACCAAGAATTTCGGCATTCAGGACACTCCCTAACGCAAATATTTGCCTGAATTCCAAATAAATTATATCAGCATCAACATCGAGTCTGGGGCTAGCCACCCCGCCAATATGATCTCCCAAATCTTCCTGGTTCACACAAACCATGATTTATTCCGATGAGGGTGCAGAAAATAGGCTAAAAAAACAAGGAACTTTGGCATTCAGTACACTCCCCTAACGAAAATATTTGCGTGAATTCCAAAAAAATCATATCAGCATCAAGATCGAGTCTGGGGCTAGCTACCCTGCAAAAATGAGCTCCCAACTCCTCGTTCCGACAAACCATGATTTATTCAGGGGTGCGAAAATGCGGGTGGAGGTGGGGGTGGGTGGGTGGGTGGGTGGGGGGTACACAATTTTCATTTTCCCCCTCCCCCTGAATCCCCCACCCCCTTCACCAACACCATTCAGGGATAATAATAATAATAATAATAATAATAATAATAATAATAATAATAATAATAATAATAATAGTAATAATAATAATAATAATAATAATAATAATAATAATAATAATAATAATAATAATAATAGTGCTTCTCTGTCAATGGCTGATGCATTTCTGCACATGCGCCTCCATCGTCTCACGGGGAGTACGAAGAATTGACGATGGGCTCTAATGACACCCCCGCAAGGGCAGTTCCAACACTTCCAGACGGACCGGTATGTTCAATGAAAATACTGGTCCAGACGGACCGGTATGTTCAATGAAAATACTGGTGGCACCGACGGGAATCGAACTGGCGACAGGGCCCAGATGGTAGAACTTGACCACTGGGCTATCACGGTGTCCAAATAATGAAAATAATAATAATAATAATATATATTGATCTGTCATGGCTGAGCCCGAGGGCCATGCGCCTCCATCCCTCGACCCAACAGGGACTACAGTGAGTATGTTGGGGAGGGAAGAGTGACTCTAACCATCCTGCATAGAAGGCCCCAAAAGGAAGTCCCTACTACCCGCACAGTGTCGGGTACCTTGCAGGAAATCAACTACAAATGATTGATCTTCCCCGCATGAGAGCTCCACGAGACTGGATAGGGCCCGCATGGAGGTACTCACAGGGGTAGACCGCATGAAGACATTTCATGCGGTCTGCCAGCGCATGAGGACGTTTTGTGGTAAGTATCTGGGACGCCTCGAAACCCGTCACTACCCCTAGATCGCGGAATGTAAATACCCCTTTGATCCCACGTGGTGTATGTCTTATAAAAAACAACACAACGACATGGCCTCGGAACCAACACAACAACATAGCCTCGGAACCCACATCGACATAGCCTCGGAACCCACACAACAACAGAGCCTCGGAACCAACACAACAACATAGCCTCGGAACCAACACAACAACATAGCCTCGGAGCCAACACAACGACATAGCCTCGAAACCAGTGGGAAGAGGCCCAACCACCTCCTCTTCCCGTGGGGTGCCATACTGTGCACCCCTCCATAATAATAATAACAATAATCATAAAAACAATCATAATAACAATAATAATAATAGTAATAATAAAAATAATAATAATAATAATAATAATAATAGTGCTTCTCTGTCAATGGCTGATGCATTTCTGCACATGCGCCTCCATCGTCTCACCCGTGAGGGGAGTACGAAGAATTGACGATAGGCTCT
>WBZZ01004940.1:55000-62500 GCA_019918135.1 Paulinella micropora
TCAAGCAGGTCTCTCTCTCTCTCTCTCTCTCTCTCTCTCTCTCTCTCTCTCTCTCTCTCTTCTCTCTCTCTCTCTCTCTCTCTCTCTAATAATAACAATAATAACAATAACAATAATAATAATAATAATAATAATAATAATAATAATAATAATAATAATAGTGCTTCTCTGTCAATGGCTGATGCATTTCTGCACATGCGCCTCCATCGTCTCACCCGTGAGGGGAGTACGAAGAATTGACGATAAGCTCTAATGACACCCCCGCAAGGGCAGTTCCAACACTTCCAGACGGGCCGGTATGTTCAATTAAAATACTGGTCCAGACGGATCGGTATGTTCAATGAAAATACTGGTGGCACCGACGGGAATCGAACTGGCGACAGGGCCCAGATGGTAGAACTTGACCACTGGGCTATCACGGTGTCCAAATAATAATAATAATAATAATAATAATAATAATAATAATAATAATAATAGTGTATCTAGTGTATCTCCTGCCAATTGCTGAGCCAAAAGGCCATGTGCATCCAGTCCTCCATTCCATAAGGAAAGTCTCCACACCAATCGGTGGAATAAAGGAAGTGACGGCATAGAACATTACTCTAGGAGCTTTATACCAATCAGCCCATGGAAAGGACCGATGGCCTATGTACTCCCTAAATAATAATAATAATAATGATAATAATAGTGCTTCTCTGTCAATGGCTGATGCATTTCTGCACATGCGCCTCCATCGTCTCACGGGGAGTACGAAGAATTGACGATAGGCTCTAATGACACCCCCGCAAGGGCAGTTCCAACACTTCCAGACGGACCGGTATGTTCAATGAAAATACTGGTCCAGACGGACCGGTATGTTCAATGAAAATACTGGTGGCACCGACGGGAATCGAACTGGCGACAGGGCCCAGATGGTAGAACTTGACCACTGGGCTATCACGGTGTCCAAATAATGAAAATAATAATAATAATAATATATATTGATCTGTCATGGCTGAGCCCGAGGGCCATGCGCCTCCATCCCTCGACCCAACAGGGACTACAGTGAGTATGTTGGGGAGGGAAGAGTGACTCTAACCATCCTGCATAGAAGGCCCCAAAAGGAAGTCCCTACTACCCGCACAGTGTCGGGTACCTTGCAGGAAATCAACTACAAATGATTGATCTTCCCCGCATGATAGCTCCACGAGACTGGGTAGGGCCCGCATGGAGGTACTCACAGGGGTAGACCGCATGAAGACATTTCATGCGGTCTGCCAGCGCATGAGGACGTTTTGTGGTAAGTATCTGGGACGCCTCGAAACCCGTCACTACCCCTAGATCGCGGAATGTAAATACCCCTTTGATCCCACGTGGTGTATGTCTTATAAAAAACAACACAACGACATGGCCTCGGAACCAACACAACAACATAGCCTCGGAACCCACATCGACATAGCCTCGGAACCCACACAACAACAGAGCCTCGGAACCAACACAACAACATAGCCTCGGAACCAACACAACAACATAGCCTCGGAGCCAACACAACGACATAGCCTCGAAACCAGTGGGAAGAGGCCCAACCACCTCCTCTTCCCGTGGGGTGCCATACTGTGCACCCCTCCATAATAATAATAATAATAATAATAATAATAATAATAATAATCATAATAATAATAATAAAAATAATAATAACAATAATAGTGCCTCTCTGTCAATGGCTGATGCATTTCTGCACATGCGCCTCCATCGTCTCACCCGTGAGGGGAGTGCGAAGAATTGACGATAAGCTCTAATGACACCCCCGCAAGGGCAGTTCCAACACTTCCAGACGGACCGGTATGTTCAATGAAAATACTGGTCCAGACGGACCGGTATGTTCAATCAAAATACTGGTCCAGACGGACCGGTATGTTCAATGAAAATACTGGTGGCACAGACGGGAATCGAACTGGCGACAGGGCCCAGAATAACAATAATAATAATAATAATAATAATAATAATAATAATAATAATAATAATAATAATAATAATAATAGTGCTTCTCAGTCAATGGCGAATGCATTTCTGCACATGTGCCTCCATCGTCTCACCCGCGAGGGGAGTACGAAGATTTGACGATAGGCTCTACTGACACCCCCGCAAGGCAGCTCCAAGCCTTCCAGACAGACCAATACTTTCAAAGAAAATATCCTTTGAATACTGGCACCGACGGGAATCGAACTGGCGATAGGTCCCAGATGGTAGACCTTAACCACTGGGCTATCGCGGTGCCACTAATAATAATAATAATAATAATAATAATAGTGCTTCTCTGTCAATGGCTGATGCATTTCTGCACATGCGCCTCCATCGTCTCACCCGTGAGGGGAGTACGAAGAATTGACGATAAGCTCTAATGACACCCCCGCAAGGGCAGTTCCAACACTTCCAGACGGGCCGGTATGTTCAATGAAAATACTGGTCCAGAAATAGACCGGTATGTTCAATGAAAATACTGGTGGCACCGACGGGAATCGAACTGGCGACAGGGCCCAGATGGTAGAACTTGACCACTGGGCTATCACGGTGTCCAAAATAATAATAATAATAATAATAATAATAATAGTGCTTCTCTGTCAATGGCTGATGCATTTCTGCACATGCGCCTCCATCGTCTCACCCGTGAGGGGAGTACGAAGAATTGACGATAGGCTGTAATGACACCCCCGCAAGGGCAGTTCCAACACTTCCAGACGGACCGGTATGTTCAATGAAAATACTGGTCCAGACGGACCGGTATGTTCAATGAAAATACTGGTGGCACCGACGGGAATCGAACTGGCGACAGGGCCCAGATGGTAGGACTTGACCACTGGGCTATCACGGTGTCAATAATAATAATAATAATAATAATAATAATAATAATAATAATAATAATAATAATAATGTATCTCCTGCCAATTGCTGAGCCAAAAGGCCATGTGCATCCAGTCCTCCATGCCATAAGGAAAGTCTCCACACCAATCGGTGGAATAAAGGAAGTGACGGCATAGAACATTACTCTAGGAGCTTTATACCAATCAGCCCATTGAAAAGGACCAATGGCCTATTTACTCCCTAATAATAATAATAATAATAATAATAATAATAATAATAATAATAATAACAATAATAACAATAATAACAATAATAATAATAATAATAATAATAATAATAATAATCATCATCATCATAATAATCATAATAATCATAATAATCATAATAATCATAATAATAATCATAATAATAATCATAATAATAATCATAATAATAATCATAATAATCATAATAATCATAATAATCATAATAATGACAATAATCATAATCATGCTACTACTACTACTACTACTACTACTACTACTACTACTACTACTACTACTAATAATAATAATAATAATAATAATAATAATAATAATAATAATAATAATAATAATAATAATAATAATAAACTCCATCCTTTCTCTCTATATACACAAATCTCTCTCTCTCTCTCTCTCTCTCTCTCTCTCTCTCTCTCTCTCTCTCTCTCTGTGTTTGTATGTACGTGATGAATGTATATAAGGTCCTTTTGGCTGTAGAATAATTATATAGATAGAATAGATAGATAGATAAGGGATGGCCCAAAAGTTTCTGTGCACACATCAAGCCTATGTTTCCCTGAGCTAGCACTGCAGCCTGTGGCGCAGGTTTATGCACAGCATGTACAGCACGCACAAATGTGTGTCTCTACACCGCACCCTGGTGAGAATTTGAAAAAGTTGGAAAAGTCTGGGTCCGACAAACGGCCATCCTGGGACTGTAGGATTTTACTTATAATTGCTTTTTGTTCTACACCTCGAGCAAAGCTATCTTGCCGCTGTAATATTGGGGTGCTGCGGTCGTGAGCTTCCACAGCATGCAGCTAATCAATCCATTTGCCTCCAGTGTTGATGACAGTGCGCAGTCCTTACCTCATCTCAGTCGCCCGCTTCTCCACCATCTTACGTCCACCTCTCGCCAGATCTTGAGCAGTCGGCGCTTCAATGCGGGCATGGTCGTTGGGCGGCGGACACTCAGCTCTCCATCCATGCACCCCCATACGTGTTCGATGGGATTTAGATCGACAGATTTGGGGGAAACTTGGCCTGGTCCCGAGGGTGGTCGTTTGCCTGACCGATTTTGGACCTTTTCCCAATTTTTCTAAAATCTCGCCAGATGGTTGCGGGACACACATCTATGGGCGTTGTGCGTGTTGTTCATCTAAGCTGCGCTACACGTTGCAGCGTTTGCTTAGGGAAAGATAACCTCTTGGCCCCGACGGTGGTCCTTTCTGCCGATTTTGGACCCTTTTTGAAGTGTTCGAAATTCTCGCCAGGGAAAGCGCGAGTACGAGGGTGTAGTTGCGGGCCACATATCTGTGGGCGTTATGCATGCTACGCACATAAGCTGCGTTATATGTTGCAGCAGTTGCTCAGGGAAAGAGCCTGCTGGTCCCTGAGGGCGGTCCTGTGGCGGATCATCCTGGGATGGTGGGATATATATACTTTCACCCTATCATTCCCTGAGCTAGCTCTAGAGCCTGCGGCGCAGCTGATATGTACAGCATGCATAACATCCACAGATCTGTTTCCCTCAACTACACCTCCCCACTCGCTCTTGCTGTAGAGAATTTAGAAAAGTTGAAAAAATGTCGAAAATCGGGCCTTTTGTCAGACCCGATTTTTGAGACTTTTCTAACTTTTCTAAATTCTCGGAAACGAGAGCGAGTAGGGAGGAGTTGTTGAGGGAAACAGATCTGTGCGTGCTGTACTTGCTGTGCATATACCCTGTGCTACAGGCGGCGCTAGCTCGGGGAAAGATAGGGTTGACATATGCACATAAACTTTTGAAACACCCTTAGATGGTGATGTATGCATCTTAGGTCCCATTGGCTGTGGACTCACTCAACACAGGCGACTGCTTCGTCCTGGACGCTGGTAAAATTTAATCTATCTATCTATCTATCTATCTATCTATCTATCTATCTATCTATCTATCTATCTATCTATCTATCTATCTGTCTGTCTGTCTGTCTGTCTGTCTATCTATCTATCTATCTATCTATCTATCTATCTGTCTGTCTAGGTGTGAGTTTGTATCAGTGGAACGGTCCAGCGAGTAATCCGGCTGAGAAAACCAAGGTGGAGAGAGAGAGAGAGTGTGTGTGTGTGTGTGTGAGAGAGAGAGAGAGAGATAGATAGATAGATAGATAGATAGATAGATAGATAGATAGATATAGATAGATAGATAGATAGATAGGTGGATGGATAGATAAGTGGATGGATGGATGGATGGATGGATAGATAGTAGATAGAGAGATAGAGAGATAGAGAGATAGATGGAGAGATGGAGAGATGGAGAGATGATAGAGATGATAGAGAGATAATAGAGAGATGATAGAGAGATGATAGAGATGATAGAGAGGATAGAGTGATAGAGAGATAGGGAGATAGATAGATGGAGATAGATGGAGATAGATGGAGATAGATGGAGATAGATAGATAGATAGATAGATAGATAGATAGATATAGATAGATAGATAGATAGATAGATAGATAGGTAGATAGATAGGTAAATAGGTAGGTAGATAGATAGGTAGATAGATAGGTAGGTAGGTAGGTAGGTATAGGTAGGTATAGGTAGGCATAGGTAGGTATAGGTAGGTATAGGTAGGTATAGGTAGGTCGGTAGGTCGGTAGGTAGGTAGGTAGGTAGGTAGGTAGGTAGATAGATAGATAGATAGATAGATAGATAGATAGATAGATAGATAGATAGGGTTAGGGTTAGGGTTAGGGTTAGGGTTAGATAGATAGATAGATAGATAGATAGATAGATAGATAGATAGATAGATAAATGGGTATATATATATATAGAGAGAGAGAGAGAGAGACGGACGAAGAAAGAGCATAAAGTCATGCTGGTGCAGGCGCGGCGCGTGTGTGAAGGCCTCAAAGAGGAAAGAGCCCTGGAAGATGGAGAGAAATGGAAGTGCGAGGTGCAAAATCCTATCTTCATACAATCTTCTGCGGCTAGCCACCATTGTCACTTTGTTACGGGCAAGCCTGTAAGAAACGAGAAATTTGGCGAGCCAAAGATGTGTTTTTCTCGGTAACCTGATCTTATGATGAGGTGAGCAAGAAAATTTTGTCGGTCATCATCAGTAGTATCTGGTCGAGTTACCGATAAAATCTCATGTGAGACGCATCAAATTACACGTCCATGCATTCATACATGAATACCATACCTTTCACACATACTTTTATAAGCTTACATATATACTTGACGTTTACACATACATACATACATACATACATACATACATACATACATACGTACACACATACATACAATCATACATACATACAATCATACATACATACAATCATACATACATACATACATACATACATACATACATACATACATACATACATACATGCATACATACATACATACATGCGTACATACATACATACATACATACATACATACATACATACATACATACAAATGAATAAATGCAGGTGTTAGAAGGACTTGATGCCGACTTAAAGGAGTTTTCAAAATATTTAACATATGTATATATGTATATATGTATGTATGTATGTATGCATGCATGTATGTATGTATGTATGTATGTATTTATGTATTTATGTATGTAGGTGTTAGAGGGACTGGAAGACGACTCGAAGGTATGCGCATGTATGTTTGTATGTATGTATGTATGTATGTATGTATATATGTATATATGTATATATGTATGTATGTATGTATGTATGTATGTATGTAATGTATTTATGTAATGTATTTATGTATTGTATGTATGTATGTATGCATCTATTCATGTATGCATGTATGCATGTATGCATGTATGCATGTATGCATGTATGCAGTATGTATGTATGCATGCATGCATGTATGTATGTATGTATGTAGGTAGGTAGGTAGGTAGGTAGGTAGGTAGGTAGGTAGGTATGTATGTATGCATGCATGCATGTATGTATGTATGTATGTATGTATGGACAGATGGATGGATGGATGGATGGATGGATGTATGCATGTATGCATGTCATGTATGCATGTCATGTATGCATGTATGTATGTGTGTATGTATGTGTGCATGTATGTGTGCATGTGTGTGCATGTATGTGTGCATGTACGTACGTACGTATGTATGTATGTATGTATGTATGTATGTATGTATGTATGTATGTACGTACGTTACGTATGTACGTACGTACGTACGTAACGTACGTACGTACGCCACGTATGTATGTATGTATGTATGTATGTATGCATGCATGTATGTATGTACGCATGTACGCATGCACGCACGCACGCACGCACGCAAGCACGCACGCATGCATGCATGCAATATATGCATGTAATGTATGCAAGTAATGTATGCAAGTAATGTATGCATGTATGTATGTATGTATGTATGTATGTATGTATGTGTGTATGTAATGCTTGCATGCA